>LPNX010802338.1:0-14930 GCA_001517045.1 Pseudotsuga menziesii | reverse complement strand
GCAAATCCAATTTGTCAAGGTCGGGCCCTCTTCCAAGAGCCGCACATAAGTCCCAAATTGGCCCATGACCTTTCCTCACCAGAACAAGACAAAGATCCACAGCTAACTGTAGATCTCCAGTTGTCCCTGCTTCTCTTGCAATGGCTTCTTCTACCATTGCAATATCATCTGGCGAATTCAATCCTAGAAGTCTTGCAACCTCGATGAGTTCTTCTGCCTTAAGATAAGCCCCTGTTTTACTCGTAATTGCCCTTTTAATTATCTCCATTGGGTTTCGTATCTGCCTAAACTGCACAGGTAATAGAGTTACACCTAACCTGGGAAGTTTAACAGTAATGGCATCAATGACATCATCTTCAGCCTTGACCTGTTCACTACTTGGGAAAAGGTCCTAGCACTCCTTAGCCTTCCAAATTTCAGAAGAATCCAAACTTGAAGCTGAGAAGAAATATTCACGTGCTGCCTGTATAACACTGTAATATACCATACCACTGTAATATCCTGTCTTCAATGTTTCATACAAAAACCTCCCAAGTCTACCTGCTTCAAATTCTGTGCAGCAACATATCATGGGTGGTAAAGCTTTACATATAAGAACATCAATGCGGTTCACAATGTTAAAGAATGGTGTACCAAGAGAGTGCAGAGTATGCACAAACTTGGCACAGTACACTGCATCTGGCATGCTAAGAACACAACGTGGGAAGATACAACGCTGCAAGAACTCCATGTTGATTTTTAAAGAGTTTGGGCAAGAAGTCAACCAAGAGTCCTTTTCACGCACAAGTTGCTGATGCACAGCTGCAACATTCTGTTCTTGCTTTTGAAGTTCACTACTCAGCCTATCCAAAACCTTTTGAATCCTTTCCTGATCTTTCTTACGTTTAGCAATAGCACTATGGGAATTGTCAGAGATTTCCTCGAGAGCTTTGAGAGCAGAATGCTGCTTAGCAATCTCTGATTCATATCGCTTTTTAGGAACATATAAATCATATAATGTAAGCCCCCAAAATGTAACATACAACTCTGGCGAAAGACTGTTCCAAGCTTTTGATGGCAACATTGAATGAACTGTTTCAAGCAGGTCTGACCATGTGATAGGCTTCCGACTTGATCCAAGATCCAGAACCAGTTCAGAGGATGAATTACAATGTTCCACCTCTTTACTACCATCTAACTGAACCAATGCTTTGGATATATCCGCAGGCCAACAAATCTCAGACCCTCTAAAAAGCTTGAATAGGCGCATAATTGGTCGATATATTAGAAAAGCTACCTCTGGATCAAGGTGGTACTTAAGCGCAAGATCATCCAATGTAGGTATAAGCTGAGCATATGCTGTAGAAGGTGTAACAGCACTAATCAAGAACTCCACGTACTGAAGCAATGTGCCATGGCACCTGTCAAACTGCTCACTGACCATCTTTATGTGTGGTGCGTCAGCTTTGATGACAACAATTGACCGATGCTGAGCTATAATACACAACAGAGGCACTGCCAGTTTTGGCTCATCTTTTGGAAGTAAAGCATCTCTTAGTCTGCTCGTGAACTTGATTAAGGCCTTGTTATTTCTCATAATCCCAGAAGATGTAGCCTGATATCGAAGAGTTTCACCACCAGCCATTGCATCTAATTGTTCTTCGGTCATATTCTCTGCTGTAGGTGATGAAGAGTGTACCAACTCCAACTCATCACATGGTTTGTCCACAATCTGACTAGCAAATGTGCTTGTGTCGCTAGACTCACAGGATGGCTCTAATGCTATCTCCTCATGCACATCCTCATCATGTACTGTTAACTCCAATTGAAGCTCACCAACAACTTGTACTTCATGCTCATCTTTCTTCTCTTCCTCAACTATGCCTTTAAGGAGATCCTCATCCAAATCCTTGGGTTGGCTCCCGAACTGGATGGTGTAATAATCTTGAAATGACAATGCCGCACATACCTCATCACCCAAGGCTAGATACTCTTGATATCGAGGCAAGTATTGAAGTACTGCTAACCTCTGCCAATTTCCAGTCAAGATCCTTCTCATTGTCCTCATGTTCTCACAAGCTGGCAGAGAAAAACCTTTGTTCTGACATGCACTTCACCACCTTCACTGACATGCATTTGCATGTACACGCATGTATCAACATGTACTTTTATTCAATTGCTATGTGCCCACAGCTGGCCAAGATTATGCTCTGATACCACTGAAATATCCCAAATACTGATATTCTCTAATGTTCTATGATAGTGCTGACTCGCACACTCAATCTCATACAAATTTGCAAAATAACTGTGCATGCAAACTCGCCATGCAAAAATACCCTAAAATATAGCTGAATTAGGGTTAGAGGTTTGCAGAGAGAAATTAACACTTACCACTAATATTTTGGCTGATAATGACTCCAGAGATAGCTGCATGCATAAGGATCCGGATGGGTGGTCTAATAATGCTCTTTTCCTCTTGTGTCACCGCCCCACAGCACCGTAAAAACCCTCCAGACTGAAGGTGACGTTTTTGTAGGAGGAGAGGTTCGTTCGGGCTGAAACTTTCTGAGCTTGTCCGTCTGCTGATGCCGGAGAGAATGCCTGATGCATGCGGAGGTTTTGAGACCTCTAGGCAGGGCAGTGAATTGCTTCAGAGAGGCAGCTACTCACGCCCTCGAAACTGCTAATAACTGCTTCGGATGAGCACTGATGGATCTAATGAATGAATGAAGAACAAGTGGTGAACCTGTATGGCTTACCCGGAATAAGACTAGGACAGATGTTTCACTACCGAAATCCTGTTAGCTGAAGACTCCGTCTCCAACCCCAACTGCTGTGCTGCACGCTGTGCTGCTATCCAAGAGCTCCCAAAATAATAATAATCCAAAGTGAAGTCTCCTCTTGCTTTCTCCTCTATTTATAAAGTTCAACTGCGCAAAACCCTAATCTTTGACCTAATTAGGTCACTTTATTTTCTAATTTGCAGTTGACTTGCATGCATGTCACTTTATCTTCTAATTTGTCGTTGACTTGCATGCATGCAGAGGGAGACTTAAATTGTGCATGCATCATTAAAATAATGCTGGGATGGCATGCATGTCATTTTTAGGGTTCGCATGCATCTCACTTTTAGGGTTTGCATGCATGTCACTTTTGGGAACATTACACGCGGGTTGACAGTATAGCAGGTCGCGTGTACATACCAGACACGAGACTGTGGGGCCTGCAACTCGCGTATGGGTGGGAAAAAGGCCCCCAAAAGCCAAAAACTGCCTTAGGAAGGCAAGAGAGGTGTACTATCAGACTGAGAAGGTGTTCCTAGGTGGCAAGAAGGACCTAAAACTTGACAAAAGGCTGGAAGAAATACAGAGAAACCCCAAACAGATGAGGCACTCCCCATCGGAGTAGCCATTTCTGTCGTAGAGGAAAGGGTTCCTATGGCTAGGGTTTAGGAGGCCATCAACGTACTGGGGTTGAAAGAGAGATGCATATAGTTCTACAAATATATATGAACAAGATTCAGAGATTAGTATGGTTCATACCTTGACAAATGAAGGTTGATCCAAGCTTTCTCTAGCCTTTCTCTTGCTCCTCTTCCCCAAGAGACCTGCAAAACAAATTATACCTTCCTCAAACCAATATGACCACATATAAAGTAATGATAATCAAAACAATATAAGAAACTATTCTGATTAACATAAACATCTGATCGTAAACAAAGATTCAATCACACATTGAACAATGATTTGGGAAGAAGGAGGGCATCACATCTTTATTAATCATGAAAAGAAGTACAATTATACCTTCTCTTCAAGTCAACCACCTCACGAAACCTTGATCTGGTTATGCTGCTTCTCTTCTCCAAGGAACTCAGCCTCCAAGCTCTGCAACACAAGGAGAAAGCTTCTAGGGCAAAGGTGGGGGGAAAGAGAGTCCCAATTCCTCCAGCATGACAATGCAAAAGTTCAAGTCCCCTCTCATGGACCTCCCTACCTCTATTTATACCTTTCTGAAGAGATAGGGTCGAAGACAAATTAGTTACAACTGAAGGAGTCAGTTGCATAACCACCCAAACTACCCAAATTGCGAGAAACTTCTTTTTTTGACATCTACAGGAAAAATACGCGGGTTGCAGAGACAATAGTCGCATATTCAAGGGACATACGCGGGTTGTAGTAACAATACTCACGTATGATCCGCGGGTTGCAATGAAAATAGTCGCGTATACAGGGAATACACGGGTATTATATAGAACAAGTCACGTATAAAAAGTGGAATACACGGGTTTCCTTAAGGCAACTCACTTATACATAAAAAAATCTCATTTTTATGGTACTTTTGGGCATTTTCAGACTTTGGTGTCTTCTGGGAAGTTTCAGCTGACTCAAATATCTTTCCAACGGTAAAGAGAAGAGGTCAAACGGAGTTACAAAACTCTGGATATGGGTCCTCCAAGTTAGGTGTTTTTTTAGTGACTTTCATGAAGTGTCGTCATGGAAATGTCGACATGTGACGGAATCATGGGAAAGTGGTCACAGTCAGAGATGTGTCATTTTGGGCTATAACAGTGCTGTACAACCTCACACATGCGACTGTACGACCTCGATTTCTGTGTTCTACGGTACCGTGTTTTTGCCTCGAAAAATGTGCCCAGCTCCTAAAAATTTGTGTTGTATGAACATCATTAGATGCTGTACTTTTACCTCAAAAAACATGCCCTGTTGCCTCGGTTCTCATGCTGCTGTATGGACATGTACAATATGGCCTTCTTCTTGAAATATGTGCCTGTTGTACGGAATTCTTGCCTTGGGAAATGTGTCCTCTAATTTGATTTTCAACATGTAACTTAGTCTTCTCAATTTTTTCACAAGGGTTTCTTCTTCTCTCTCTCAATTTCTCTTTCTCTCTTTTCTCTCCAAAAATCCTTTCTTTGGAATGTGAACAATGAATTAGGTTTGCCTTTCCCAAGCCTTTTTGTTTGAGTTACTTCCACCCTCAAATCAATGGCTTAGATTAAAAGCCAACTAAATGAGATCTAGGGCCCATCTCATTTCCTCATTAAAATTCACTCTTCAAATAATAAATGAGAATTTAATGCACACTCTCTTTTAAACTCATAAAGTCACTTGTCCATTGGTTGTAGCTTGGGTGGTTGGGAGGAATGAATGTTACCCTCTCCACCCAGGTTCAATTCATATAAGTGACATATATGCTCTTGTTGAGCCTCTATGTAATGTGTGAGTTATGAATGATTGTAATCTTGATTCTCGTGCTGATATGACAGGTGGATTAGCCCTCTAACAAATGGTGAACCACCTCACAAACTTTGAAAAAAAAAGTCACTTAAAAATCATTATAACTCAAACTCTCATTAAAAAAAGGTCACTTTATAAAATAAAGTCATTCTCACCTTTTTAAATAAGCTAGGGACCACTTATTAAAGTGTTCTTGTCCACCCCAAGGCATGAATGGACAAACACTTCCTAGGTAAAATTTCAACATGCCTTAACAAGACACCATTCACTATCTATTCTACACCCCATGGGCTGCTCTATTTAATTTTTAATTATTATTTTCTGAAGTTATTAGTTGTTGCAATAAATTTATGAATTTGACAAATCATTGAAAAAATCCCAAAAAAGTGTTTTGCAAAAAGTGATTTCTTAGGTCAATAGGGCCCTAAAAAGAGGTTATCGTCAGCCCTAGGTAGGTTGACGTCAGCCTTCTAGGGTTTATTGCAGATCTGGTATATTGTTTTTGCAGGTCCATTTTGATATAGGAATCAAAGACCTAGGGTCTTGGAGAAGTTTAACCTAATTTCCTAGGTCACTTGGGGTGACCTTTGGGGAATTTGATGCAAGGTTTATTTCTGGTTCACCTTGACTGTAACAAATTACAGATCTGAAGTATAAATCAGCTCCAAAATCAGATTTTCATCCAGAAAAAGATGGGTGCCTTTAAGGGATTGATGAACCCCTCGTAGCTGGTTATTGAGAGGTAAAATTTGGGGATTTCCATGGTTAGGTTTGGATATTTTCGTATTCTATGTTGCTGTTTTTTACTGCAGAAAAGTACTTGGGTCTTATTTCATACTTATTGTTGCTCTTAGCTTTCCAAGTCAAGATGTATTTATTGTACACCTATTGTGGACGTCGTAGGGCATTGGTCTACTAACGGTGGGAAGGTTTTGTAGGGATAGTCCTGCTGTCCTTGGTATATTTTATAGGTCTATCCTTACCTTATTTCAGGAAGCCTCTTGTGGCCCAAGGTGCAAGGTCTAAAGAGGAAGAGGGTTACAATGAAGTGAGATTAGGTGTACCTCCTTGAAAAGTTGCCAATCATAGCACCGGGTCTGCTAGGTCCACACATCTCAGCTGGGTCCACATACCTTTGGTTGTGGAAAGGTGCTAGTTACTTTTGAGGTAACAATGGGTGATTATATTTGATCTTGAAGGAAATATAGAAACAAACTTTACTTGGGATTGAGGCATTACCTCCAATAATGAAGCGAAAGCATTGGCCACGTTTCAAGGTTTGCATTTACTTAAAGAGAAAGGTATGAATCATGCTACTATAGTAGGTGATTCCTCAATCATTATAAGGTCACTCTTACAATAGTCTAGACTCTACTCAAAATCCTTGCCTATCTCATTTGGTCCAAAGAATGATAAATTTATCCTATCATTTTGAAGAAATTTGTTTCTTTTAAGTGTTGTGAGCACATAATAAAAAGTTTGATCTTCTCGTGAACATGGGGGAATCCATGAATGAAGGTCAATTAAGATAAAGAGGGGGGAGGGGGTTCATTACATCCCTCTCCTATGGTATTAATCAACGTTCAAACCAATGATGAATACTCGGCACAAGTGTTAAGTCCAATGGGCTCAAAAGGATTATGGGTTATGGCCATTAATATGGCGCTCTTCCCTATGCCACTAGTTGTTGATGCTTTTGATTAATGTGAGCCTACCAATCCGGTTTCCCTCAATGTGTTGTTTTATTTGAATTATAGGGTGGGTGGGAGAGTAGTCTCTTCCCTTCCCCTCACTTTTGGTCTTTGTGGTTTGGCCTTTGGAGGTTGCTTTGGTTATCTCAACCTAGGGAAAGCGACGGGTGAATTCTTTGAACTTTCCCTGGTGGTTTCAATACCTAGGTGACATACATTTGATTTGGGGCATCCCCACATTATAGGAAAGATGACTCAGTGTAGAAATAAGTGATATGTGATGTGAGTTGGTGGAGGACAACAAAAGTGTGAAACAATGAAAATAGGGGGTAGTAGAAGTCCAACCATCTATGGTAAACTCAACCCTTTAATGGAAACATCGGCAAGAGGCGTGAAAGATAATTTTTTCGGTGGAAATTCAAGAGCAAAATAGGCATGTTGTTTAGATTGCTACTCAATTAAGAAGAATGTAGGACTTCAAGCGTGAGTTGCATTTGAGTAGGTTCAAAGAAGCAAGTATTTAGATTTGAACCTTTGTCTAGAATTTGTGGTTTCTTTGGTGGCTTGTATTGTTGGCTTCCTTATTCTCATTCTTTTATGGTCCAAAGGCAACTCATCATCACCATCATTCCATGAATCACAATAATCCCAAATTCTAGTGGGTGGAACAAGGTATTTGCTTCGTTGTGATAGAAGTTGAAGATTTGAGTAAACACATAGCAAATTTTGAGCCTTTGCAAGGTTGGACTAGCCCTCTTCACAAGATGGATTAAGGAATACTCCCTCCAACACATGTTGACGAACTACTCACATGCTCAACAAAATGGAGATGGTATGATTTAAAATTTAATAATAGAAACCTGGCCATTTCTTGCAAGCCAAAAACCCGAGAGTAGCAACTTGTAGAAACATTAACTATAACTTGAGAAATGGGTTTCCTATCTAGAAGCAGGAAATGGATGCCATACATGGGTTTTTGGTGTGGTTTGGTTTTGGGTGGGGTTTTGTCAGAAAAGCCCCCTTTAGGTGTAGTTTCTAGTAACATAGCCTTTTACTAGAATTCCTTAACAACACGTGTTATAATTTTTATGGTTATATTAGATCTTTAAACACTTAGCACTATTTCATCATAATTGTTATCACATATATAGTAGCCAGGCTACCATATTCTATTTTTCAGACACAGTACATTTTTTCAGCCAGATCTCTTACATATGAGATGCTGAGATGAACAGTTTTGATGGATCATTATTATATTAGTGGACTATTGTACTCTCCCATGTCAGGACTGAGTCTTAAGACACTCAGATTTGAGGACCGATGTAGCCATTTATGTCATTTCAGAGCAGTCATTGATGCCCATTTTTATATCAGTTCTTTTTGATTGGACAAATGGTGTCTCAGATGGATTATATTGCATGATTATGACTCAGCTTTTTATGTTGTGTTATGGTTATTATTGCTCTTATACTGATTCTTGTGACATGTATTAACTTGTGGTATCATGATCTGGCGGTTGTAATTATATGGACTTGGTTGTATCTTGTACTATGTATTGATGTCCTTACTTAGACTTGGAAGTTCCTGATCTATACTCATTGGTTTTACCCTCCTTAGGGAGAATAGAGGTAGTCATTCCCACCATTGTTTTGGCTTGCTAGCGTTGGCTCCATCATTCATTGTTTCCACCCATCCATTACCTTCCAGTTTAGTTTTTCAACCCGACTGACTTCTTGACTTATGGCATGGAGGACCTTTTTTCCTGCCAGAACTTTTTTTGGACAAGCCTCCTTGTTTATATTGTGGCTCGGCTCTGAGTTGGTGACAAAACTTGCCTTTGGTAAGTTGGATTGTATGCCTAAATCATTCTGGTCGGTTGTCCCGATGTTTGGCACTGTACAGAACTCCCCCTCATCACTTGAGATGTTGTTGGCCAAAACTGAAAGCTCATGTACTACTTTTATTGGAAGTATTGAATATGTGCCCATGGAAAATGAAAATTATAAAATTGTTTTTCTTAACATATGTAAAGAGGGCAAGAGAAATGAAATGCTAAAATACTTCTTGAAGAGTATAAGAAAAGGTCCAAAAAAAGCAATGGTTAAAAATATGCCATATCCAAATATTGCTGACCTTATAAAAATAAATATGTCCCAGATGAAAGCTGCAATTAGCTGTGCTGTTAAGCACTGGTGAAGTCCCAAAGGGTCATATAGGCCAAAAAGGCCATGGAATAATATGATGATCTTAGTGAACTTGGATCAAGCTTGATGTAGTCATGATGCCTAAGTTGAATAAGCACTCTCTAAACAACTCACCCATTTGTGAGGCACTGCCATTCCTTGTGTTGTTGTTTGTCCGACATTGGTTATAGTGAGTATTCCCTTTCCATATCCGAAGTGTCATGATGTTGAGTAGGAAGTCATCCTTTGCCTCAAGCCTTGTCAATTTCATCCTCCACCCTTCACTAGCAAAATGACTACAACTATGAAGTGAGTATAGTCTTGAAAGTCTAAGTTCGAGTAATAGTGAATAAAGCCTTATATATGTATTGGTTGATGTACCGCCAGTGAAATGAATGCTCTTGTTGTGATTGTCACTTGAATGAGTTGTAGAGCATGTCTTAGCCTTTTAACACTTGCAGCAGATGGATGTAGTTTGAGTTATTATGGGTGTCTGATCATTTACAGCTGGTTATATTGTTTATTTGATATGATTGATGATCAAATAGAGACATGTGAGGGGTATGAGTATATACCTTAGATGGATTTGGACTCTCTCAGTCTAATGAGACAATTTATGTCTAGTTTCGGGCACTTGCAGATATGATTAGGCTCATTCTGCCTTTTTGATGCAGTTTTTCTTCACAGGTTGATATGTCTGAGCAGGGAGATGTTTTAGTTGGATCTCCTAGGGCGTTTTATGGGCATAAGGGGTGCAACCACTTGTTTGTACCATAGTACCCCCATCCCAGAGGGCCTAGTGGGCTCATTTTGACAACGCAGGCACCCTAGGAGGCTGTTTTGGTAGGATCACGTTTCCCGAGGCAGCTTAAAAAATGATTAAATGTCTATTGAAGAAATCGATTTGGGCTACTGAGGCAAGGAAATGACATGGGATGAGTCACAATGATGAGAGTGATGTCCTCCACACCTTCTCCAGCAGTTGTAGCACCTGATTGGGCCCACACCTATTTTTGGGCATTTTTATATTATTTTCTGGAGCTTTTGGGAGGCTCGCGATTTTCTCAAGAAGGCACAAAGTCAAAGAATTAAATTATTATATTATTTTATTGTGCCATGGGGACACCCAGAGGGAGTTAGTTAAACACTCCTTGGACCCACCATGTGCTTCATTTATTTCTTGTTGAGTGGGTTACTCTTTTTATGGGTGATTTAGTCCATTTTGGTAATTTATGGTTATATTGATCCATGTATTGTATGTTGAGCTCATCTCAACCATTGATTAGAATATTTCATCTTTTAATCTTAGCCACTCGTTTTGAAAGTGGTTAGGATTCGGTTATGATTGAGGTTCTCTCATTTCTATTTAAAGGAGATAGCTTCTCATTTGTAAGGGGTCTTTGGCTCTTGGATCTGGATAATAGAAAGACTTTTTTTTGTGGAAATTTTCTGGATTTGCTTTGCATCTGATGTTCTCAAATGGTGATTGGATAGTCTTCTGCTTCCTAGCATTGTGGAAATTCATGTGAGATCTATATTTTTCTGCTATCATTGTTTTGCCTATAGGAGGGCGTTTTGGCTGAAGCGTTTTTGTAGGGGGACCTCAACTCGCTTGGTTTTCTTCTTCTTGGATCAGGGGGTTTTCATTAGTTTCATTGTGATCTATGATTACTTCGTTTTACTTTCTTGTAGCATTTGGTTTCTTTATCTTGTATTGGCAAATCTGATATTGTTGACGTTTGCTCATGCAGGATAGGGGGCGCATTGGTGGCTTGTGGCTTACATCCTTCATAGAAATCATTGGGATCTTCTAGAATTGATCGAGATAGCAAAGATCATCACTGTTAAAGACTTCTACAAGCATTTTCAGGTAAGATCTAACAGGTAAATCTTTTCTCTTTAGATATTATTCCATTGTACCTTGCTTCACTTCAAATTTTTTTGAAAACTCCTAAAATACTAAAGACCCTAAAAAGCACTAAATCTGGGAATCATCCGATCTTTGGCCAAACCACTTCTGGGTTTCATAGATCGGGCCTCCCCTTCACCAAATCTACTGCAACACTGGTCAAAACCCTGCTGGTTTGACCTAGATCTGTTTTTTAGGCAGAAAACTGCGTAAACCCCCACTAAAAATTTGACCTGCTAGGGTTTTGACTTTTTCTGAATTCTGACTTCACAGACGGATAGATTGGGTCCCACACAGTCCAAATCACCCTCAACGCTGTCCATTGTATCACATTGCTCATCAACTTGTACAATCAACTTGTCCAATCAAGCTGTACCAATCAATCTGTCACTCACATCAATCGACTCAATCATTACGAGTCTAACCAACTGCACACCAAACTCAGTCCACCTGAGTCAAACCAACTACTCATACAACTCAGCCAGTCTGAGTCAGACCAACTGCAAATAAGACAACCTGTGCCAATCCTGCTCAATTGAACCAACCCCTACCAAGCTGCTTGTGTACCTGTGCCAAATCAATCATATACTTGTGTTAATCTAATCAAGTGCTCTGACAATCAACCAACCCTTCTTACTTGGCCTAGTTCATCAAGTAAGACACACATTTGAGCAACCAAGAGACTTCACATATAGTCAACCAAACTTTGTCCAATCACACTCAACTCAATGACACCACAACCAACCTCAATCATAGTCAAGGTATACTTGATAGTTAAACCTAAGTCACCACATTCGCCGTTTTTCCTGCTTGGAAATTGAAATTCGCCGAATATTATGGGAGGGTGAATTTAAAGGATTATGTTTGTCGAATTTCATCGTTTACAATTAAGATCAGAGTGCCTGCCCATGCGAAATTTTACAGCCGCGCCTGTTGTCCCAAATTCGCCCGACCCTGTGAGAGAAAGTAAAAACCCAATGAGTTTGTGGTGCGCTCGACATCCTAAACCAGAACTGTAGTAGAGCTAGTGCTGTGCCCGACATCCCGGAACTGCAGTAGAGATCCTCTCCAGTCTCAACAATTAAAAGTCGAATTGGAAACATCTAAACAGTTCTTTGACGGTTCGTGGCAAACCAGTTCGTACGCCCATGGCAAACTAGTTTGTCAGTGAAAGCATTAGTCAAAAAATTTGATTGCATTGTTCTATTTCGACGACCTAGGTTTGTTTTAGATTTAATTATTATATTATATCGAGGTTTATTTATTGTATTGTTTGTAGTTTCATATATTTTATAATAATATTAATAAGTTTATTATTAATGCTATTATTATTAATTATTTATGTTAGTTTTATTACCAATATTTTATATTTTATTATTATTACCTTGATAATATTCAAACAAAAAATAATATTAACACAAGGATTATTAAAACAAATACCAATAATACGATAATTAATATTAAGATAATTAGAAAATACTAATATTATGATAACTAATACTATTAGAAAATAGTATAATACTAAATACTAATATTAAAATTTTTCATGTATATATATATTTTTTAATTTTATAGTCTCGAATTTAATACCGAATTTTATCCCTAAAATTTTCAGTGCCGAATTTTTGATGAATTTCAAAGTTGTTGAACTCAAACACGAATTCAAACCAGGTGACTTAGAGTTAAACATGATATACCTCAACCAACTAACCTCGACCAATATTATAAAAGCCTTAACTAACTATGTCAAACTCACTTAATCTCATAAACTCTTAGACACAAAATAATCATCAAGATCTATTTGAATATCACATCAAGATATATACCAAGATAACTGTCACCATAGCCTCCATAACATTTACAATGAATTCAAAGAGATATACCAATATAGAGGCTCACATACTAAGATCAAAGATGAATTCTATCCATAAGAGACATGTGCTATCACAAGAGAAACTGAGAAGCATGAACCATACCTTTTTGAAGATAACAAAATGGAGAAACAATAGACAAACCAAAAGAAACTCTATATCATGTCATCACATAGCCCTCGCAACAAGCTTTCCAACGAGCCAAGAATTTTGTAATTCCTATTCCGTATGAGAAAGTTATGCCAATTTTAGTGAATCTCTTCAATCCTCAAAGACACCCAAAGATTTCTCCTCCACAAAGTTTCGCACTTTTCTCCAAGAGTTGCAAAATTCCAAAGAGAGACTTGATTGATGAACAAATGAAATGTTGTTTGATATTCTATTTATATAGGTCGTGGAGGAAAGTTAGTATCTCAAATTGGGTCGACATGCAATTCAAAATTACAAGTAATTAAATTATCTTTTGTTTGGTTGGTTGACCTAAAAAGGTGGGGTACACAACCTTCAAAAATTCATATCTCTTCAACCGTAAGGAGTTAGAAGATGTTCCACATATCAATGAAAATGGCTTGACGATGACTATCTCCCTAAGATGGGTTTATTTGCAAATTCTTGGTCTAATACCTTTAAATTCTTCAATTTGTTAAGGACTTCAAAGATTCCACACATAAAGGTGCCAAAGACCATGTTACCTTATGCATAAGTTCCAAGGTCAAAGCCTTCAATGGACATCATCAAAGGCATGAGGAATTCGATGGTCTTCACATTAACAAGGAGGAGGGCTCCACCATATACTCATCATATCAAGGGTATCAGGGACCCCAACACCACCAATAAAGTGGGAACAATGACTTTTTCAAGAATATCATCATCATTATTACAAGATGGCTTCAAGGACTTAAAGGGATTCAACATCATCATGTTCAAGTTCTCCATATCATTAAAAACCTATCCAAAGGTTCCACTATATATGTTCATCAACATAAGTGTACCAACACCCCAAAAGAGGGATACAAATTAAGACCTCACCATTAGTTTGCAACACCTTATGTGCTTCATATCCATGATCACAAGGCTACAACATGCTAATGACCATATAGCATCCAAGGGACATCAAACCACCATATGTGTGGGATCAAGACCTGTTGGATTTTCTTCCTTCCTTGTAATGTTCCCAAAAGTGACATGCATGCAAACCCTAAAAAAATGACATGCATGCAAACCCTAAAAATGACATACATGCAAACCCTAAAAGTGAGATGCATGCAAACCCTAAAAATGACATGCATGCCATCCCAGCATTATTTTAATGATGCATGCACTATTTAAGTCTCCCTCCGCATGCATGCAAGTCAACGGCAAATTAGAAGATAAAGTGACATGCATGCAAGTCAACGGCAAATTAGAAGATAAAGTGACCTAATTAGGTCAAAGATTAGGGTTTTGCGCAGTTGAACTTTATAAATAGAGGAGAAAGCAAGAGGAGACTTCACTTATGCTTATGATTATTTTTGGGAGCTCTTGGATAGCAGCACAGCGTGCAGCACAGCAGTTGGGGTTGGAGACGGAGTCTTCAGCTAACAGGATTTCGGCAGTGAAACATCTGTCTTAGTCTTATTCCGGGTAAGCCATACTGGTTCACCACTTGATCTTCATTCATTCATCAGTTATATAGCACAAGGTATAGATTGTTGCAGGACACGGTGCAGCCGTAAGGGGGTTTTCAACCAGAAAGCCCTAATCAGCTGTAGAGCCTTCAGATCTCAGTTTCCTTCAGAAACTCAGGCACCAGTCTTATCATCAGCTACATACTCCGGCACTCCTTGATTATCAGCTCCATCTGAGCTCATCCGAAGGAGTTATCAGCAATTTCGGACCACCAGGGGCGTGAGCAGCTGCCTCAGAGAACCAAGACGCTATCATACTTAGAGGGTTTAGAATTGCAGTATATTCCAGCCAATCTCTCCGTCACAGCGAGGCTATCAGCCCTGCAAATCTGCGGATCCATCGGACACCTCCTTCCTTGAGGGCGTCACCTATTG
>LPNX010802323.1:482136-506166 GCA_001517045.1 Pseudotsuga menziesii | reverse complement strand
GTTAGCATATGCATCAGATACTGAATTTTGGCTCCTTGGAATGTGATTAAAAGTAATAACTTCAAAATGCCTTTCCAATGAACGAATTCTCATAAACTGACGCAACAATGTAGAGTTTCGTACCTGGTAAGCTCGATTGAGCTGGGAAACAACCAATTGGGAATCCAAACGGACCTCAAGTTGGGTAATACCACGTGATAACGCATCCCATAAAAGCTCAATAACCGCCCTATATTCAGCAACATTATTAGAGGCAGGACCTAAGCAAGCGCCTCCCGCGGCAACAAGCTGTCCTGTGGGAGAATAGATAACCCATGCTGCCGAAGCCAGGTTACAAGTATGACGGCTGGCGCCATCAGCAAAACCTACATACATTCCGGAAGACATCTGCAACCACTAGCAGATCGTATAAAAAACAAAACTAACAACCTCATGTACATAAAATACATACACTAATATACAAGAAGTAATCTGCTTTATTAACAATAATAGAGGGAGTTTAGGTTACAACCCAATGTCTGAACAAGGGACTCCTCTGTCACCAAATGACTCTGAGTTTCTCTGCTCCAAAGATTCTGTAGAAATTCCACCAGCATAACTTTGCTCTCCAAGTATCAATATCTAAAATCCTCCCCAAGGCCTCTATTTATCTGAAGGAAATGAGGCAGTTCTCGAAGGTTAGGGAGGTTATAGCAGTTAATGGGATTAAGGTAAATGAAACAACTAATCTCCCATTAACTCGTGTTTTTAAAAACAAATTTTGAGGAAACTATGCGCGGGTCTGTAGTAAAGCAACCCGCGCATCATGCGCGACTCTGTACAAGAGCAACCCGCGCATAGATGTATGCGCAACCTGCTGAACATAATACTCGTGCATATGCGCGAGATGCCAATAGAGATAGTCGCGCATGCACTCAAAATCTCAAAATAGCAAAGTAACCAGCTGGGCATATAGGTAATGTATTTCATCATCAATCAAGGTATAATGAAACTAGGCAAACCTCAATCCATAAGTGTCCTTTTGTGTGCCGACCTGAGGGATGTCAGCACTCGGACGGAGAGGTGCCATTCAGCTGTATAACACAATCTTAATTTCTATACCCAGAAGGGAAACATGACATGCATATCAAACAAACCTGAACCTGAAATGCCAAGATCGAGGCCTTAAAGGCATTGTAATCCATAACATAGGTGACGAACTAAAGGAATACCACCATTAAAAACTTCTTGATTACCGTTAAAAGATTGCATACTTCAGAAGGAGGGGGGGGAATTAGTCTCCAGACCAGAATAGACGGGTAGGATGGCAGCATGCCGCCAAGGATCGGGATGTTGGTTCCGAGGCAGACTTCATGGCCTAGTGAGTTAATGGGAACGTTTAAAAATCATTCTTTTAAAGATAAAAAAAATAATAGGGATAATCATTTCTTATATTAGAGATACAAAATCTCAAACTTCTGAAGGCAACTACAAAGAGGCAGACAAGGCATACAATTGAGTACTAGCTTTAGGGAAGTTAGCAACAATGCAAACACCGCCTATCAATGCATTTGTATAAGATAAACATGACCAGTTCTAAGTCAATATTAGAGAAACTCACTATTTTTGCAAACAATCCAACAATAAATCCATGAAAAAAGAGAATAAGCAGTGGCAAAGCAATTTCAAAAATCCACACACTTTGAAGTTAAAATCTAAAAATACTCTCTTGTTCATACTTTTACGAACTTCACAAAATGGACAGGTTTCTAGCTCAATCTCTTCGCTGCACTTCTAGGGAACAAACTGTCTTGGGGTTGAGCTTGAACCTAAATTTTCTGCTTCAACAATTTGTCGTGCCTATGGAGTATATCTAGTGGCTTGACCATATGTACGACTAGAGCCACCACTTGATTTTTTGTGCAAATTCTTGTGTCTTAAAGGTGCAGTTGATGCAGAATGTAATCTCGCGAATTTTTCTATAAACTGGGGTCGGGAACATTTGGTCAAATTGTAGCTAAGTAAACTCTAGCCTTCGAGTTCATAATTGGCTTGGAAAACTCCCCACGAACCACAGACTATAGACTCGTTTTGTAAAAGGAATCCATTAATGGAATTCATTCGACATATCATAAGCTTCCTATGCCTCGGCAGAAGTTAAAGATGGAGACCATATTCACAACAAAGATTAGGTGGTGGATCTGCAGAAGTTGGATCTCTATGACATCGCAAACATCATAACACATTCAAGCAAAAAGTTGTTGGAAAGGTTTATGTCAAGCCTCTACATCTTGCACCATTCACATACCAGTTCACGAGACAATTATTCCCACTTTCATTATATTTGCTCTTGATAAGGGATTGGCCCTTAACCCATGCCCTCCACCACAAATATGAGTGTGGTCTTCTGCGTTGTGGTCGTTAATGGACACAGCACTACTCCTTTTGTAGTCATCCTTTGCAACGGAACTGAGTCTATGACACCCATATGACCACATTCGTCATCTTTCAATGAAATTCAAACAATGGACAAGTGGGAGCTCTGAGACCTCTAGTGGATAGAGAGATTTGGGACTTTGGAAAAAATAAAATAAGGAGTGTTTCTATTAAAAAAAAGATGGACGTTGGGAGTTACCCATTATCAATCAATCATTGTTTCTATTAAAACAAACAATGGACATTGGTAGTTACCCATTGTCAATCCATCATCAATCCATCAGACAGATGCCCGTTGTTTCTTACAAAATCAATCGAATCATCACCATTTCAATGTTTCTTACAAAATCAATCGAATCATCACCATTTCAATTAAAGCAAGGTACACAGTAGTTGTTGTCTACTTTTTCAATATTCAATTAATTTAAGGTCTTCATTTTGATCGAAATGTTTTTACTACTAGCCCTTTCTCCTCCACTATTACAATAGGTGAAGAGTGAAGTCATAAGAGTTTGCATCAATGTTATTTCTCTAAGCAGTACAATAGTTATAGTAAGAACCACTGAAGGAATTTGTTCACTGTGGTATTTTCTGATTCACCATTGCCTTAGTTGAATTATTGGCTGTACTCGTGTGCAAGCTTTTGAAAAAGTAAATACCGAAATTATTGTGGTACTGGTGTGTAAAAATGGAGGATTACATAATGGTCTATATCATAATAATAATGCAGGTAGTGATCCGCTATATGAAATGGAAAATCGAGGATCATGTTACTATCTACCACCAATGAATAATAAAAAAATATTATTTTTTAAATTTTGTTTAATAAAATAGGGTTTAAACTATAAAATTAAGGAAATTTATAGAGTCTAAAACAAATTAATAGTTATCACCAAAATATATATATTTCATCTCAAATAAAGATACAATTTTTTTATCTTTATCACTGATGACCCCCCAAAAAAACTATACAACCGTGTACCAGTTTAGTTATAGCTGCTTACTAAATTTCCATAATATATTTTTTAGGAAATCAGATTCACTAATGACCCCCAAATAAATATTTATATAACAGTGTATCACTTTAGTTGTGGCTGCTTACTAAATTTCCATAATATATTATAGGATAACAAAAGTGCATGGAGTTGTGTAAAGATAAGACTTTTTGATTTTCAGGCTGATTTTTTTTGTAGTGTGATTTTAATCTATAAAATTTGTAATTTCTGTTGTTTGTTGGGCTATTTTAAGCTCAGAAATGAAATCAAGTGACAAAAAAACCCCAACACTCATACTCTATAAAATTTAATAATGTTTTTAAGATGTTTTAAAAATTCATGACAAAACAATTGATAAAAACCAACCAAAAACAGAGGTCAAAAAGTCCCTCTTTAGAGAAACATAGTCATCACTTTCACGGAAGCAAATCTGAGTGGTACTTAATGTTTGCCTAATCTAATTACTTGCACAGTTTCCACTGAATTGACTCCGAATTCCCTAGTCCCGACAAAACATAGTTATGTTTTACTCTTTAAAAGCATTCATCGATTTATTTTCGATGTTGACAGCTTGCATTATTCATTAAATTATGTACCGTCATATAGTCAATGCACGATGCCGTGTAAAATTAAAATAAGAGAAGAAAAGAAGGGCAGATAAAGACAGGACATGGCTTTCCAGACTCCGAAATCCAATCATGCCATGCCATGCCATTGGTTGAAAAGTTAAATCAAGATGTCGGATTCAAGTATTTAGTGGCACCGCCTCAATAATGCAAACTTTTTCTACCTTTTGCATTTCAAAACAAAAGAAAAGACAATCGCGTCACGCGTGACGCGTCACCCGTGCATATCAGCTTTGCCTTACGAGTCACGACAAGATTCCGCTTATTTCGAATTTTCGACTTTTTGTTTTGGCTTTCGGTTCATTGATATTGCACACGCACAACAATTAATTATCAAGCCAAATCCCGATATTCAATATAGATTTGAATTCAAATATTTTATACTCAATGTCTGCAAAGCATTTAATGCTGCTGCAGCAAGTTCGATGACCGTTGGATCTCGACCAGCTTAAGATCAAGAGTCATCAAGCCTGCTGCAACAGTATTAAATGCTCTGCAGCTCAATGGATAGCTCTTGCCCAATGTAGATGTCAAATATTTCAGACCATTTTGTCTTTTTGAATAAAGTTAGTACTACTTTGCCTTTCATTGTTCACATCGGCGAAAAGCGATCATAAAAGTAAGTACTCGTTCGTCGTTTACATCGGTGAAAAGTAAGTACTTAGTACTCTTTCGCCGTTTACATCGGTGAAAAGTAAGTACACTTAACTTTTTAAAAGTGTACGAGTAGTCACACAAAGAACGAATTAAATAAAGAATTTTATAAAATAATTAATCGATTAACTATATATTTGTTTGAAATTGATCGATATTATTCCAATTTATTGACGCCTATTTGCAAATTTTGAATATGTACACAAGTTCCCTTCAATGCACTACGTAATTAGCCCCAAAATATGCCACGTTGAGTCATGTGCCCCATGCAGAGATAATTATAACTATTTTGAAACAAGTATGATGTTTCTTTGAGGCTTATATATAAGAATGGAATTGAAGTTATTAGGTTTGCAGGTATGAGATGATGAAGTAGATGAGAGTTAAAGATTGAAGCCTTTATGGAGGGCATTGTAGTCCAGATTAAATTGGAGGGTATAGTATTAGAGATTAAAGTTTTTTTTAAAGGTTGCAGGATTTATTTTAGCTAAGTGATTTTTAGCTAAGAAGAATTAGTAAAGAGTCATTCTATAGCACATATACAGTTTCTTGAAGCAATATATTTTACCATTTTTATGTAATATTAATTCTTTATTGTTTCATCTATTAGTTTAGAGGTTTCAAATAGAGGTGTTTCTGATTTTTTGAAGCTCAAAATTTGTGTTACTCTAATATTTTGTTAACTTCAAATTCATTTCAATGTAAACAATGTGTTTAGTGCTCCATGAGTTTAGTAGTGTGAGATTTTTTAATCCAAATTATCTTTGTCTCATTTAATTGGGATGTTGGGGTTGCTATGTGCATCATATACACAGTCGGAACTTAATATAGGAGACATGATTCACCCATAAAACTTCACACCTTATTTATTATCTTCAAACTTGTACAAATATATAATGATCCTTGATTTGTTATGAGATCCAACTAATCCTAAATGTAGACAAAACTGTTGAGAGAACCTCCAACAACTCAACAAATCAAAACCAACTCTTCTAAAGTAAACACTCTACAAAATTTGAACCCAAAATTCAACGAAAAAATCCGACAACATGCGACGAAAAAGACCGTGTCGTCGGATTTTACCTTCAAATTACGTAATTTCTTTTTTTTTTAATTTATAGAACGACATGTTGGATTTTCGACATACCTCGCATATCTGACTGTCATGTCCCCTCAAATTGACCATTAGAAGTGTTGACCATGCTAAGTTCCTCGGGGCTCAAGTTGTTATTAATTATTCCTCCTAGGATAATTTTTTGCTAATAATTGTTCTAAGGCATGCATTTAATTTTATTTCAGCAATTTTATTTATTATACACAATAATGATGTGGAATTAAGGTTGCCATGTCAGGAGGGTACATTGGGGAAAGCTAGTCAACTTTCCATGGTAAAAATAAGAAAGTCCATGACAAAAGCAAGCACGAGAATAAAGGGAATTTGCCTAAAAGCAGAAAAAATAGACAGAGGTAAAAGCAGGAAAGTCTTTCAAAGGGGAGGACATAGTTTCCTCTTATGGAGCTCAGAAAAGTTGTAAGAGAAAAGCAGGAAAGTTTTTGAAGGAAAGAAAGAGTTTCCTTATGACCCAGGAAAAGCAGAAAGTTGTCATAACTCAAAAGGGGCAGCTTTTGACTAAGGGAGGGCACAGTTTCTAATTGTGAAGGATGATTTGGACTTGGAAACAATTCCACATGGTCCTACTTTCCTAATTTACCAAAGGGGGTGCTTTTGTGGCTAGGGTTAGGTCACCCATGGGGTTGACTTGCTCTCACAGGTCACCATTGGCATCAACTTACTAAGCAGGTCATCCATTAGTCTATAAAAGATGAATTCGAACCTCATGCTTCAGTTTGATTGATGATTTGATTGGTGATGCTTATAAGAGCATTACTTTGAAGTGTTGTGCCTCCAACTACTGGGAGATGAGCCCTAGCCTTCCATTCCCCTCTCCTTCCATCTCCTTTTCTTCCATTGCAAGTGTGGAGCACTAGCTTGCAGGAATTGAAGGATTTACAAAGTTATTTGCAGCCTCCATCAAGTTCAGGTCAAGCTCCAGTGAAGCCCTAGCTTCACTTATGCTCACAACCCCTTGCTGGTCATGATCCGGGCCTCCTGCCCCTTATTTTTTTAGCATCTTTGTAATGGTCAATCCATTATGTAATTTCTGTTCTTTAATGTCATAATATTCTGCAAATTATAGTTATTAGGTCGAAATATCCCTGCCCATAAAGAATCTTGTCTTAGTTTTCCCTAAAAGGGCCTATTTTATCAATGTATGGGGGAAAATGAAAAAATATGAGTGCTATAAGGAATGTGTCATGCTAGGGAACTGATTTAAGTGATTTTACATGTTCATCAAACTAATATTTACCTTTTTATAATTCTCCTGTTTTACAAAAATCGATTTGACTTGATTTAACTGCTTTCTTTAAACCCTAGCTAGATTACTAGCTTTTAGTGACTAGGTTTGCTAAATTTGATATAAAATGAGTTCTATCAGCTCAAACTGAGCCCTGTTAGTTCATGTGGGTCACTGAAATACGTACCTTCCCATACCTAGATCCAGAACCATTTTTCATTGGGTTTGTACCACCTTTTGGGATCCTCCTCTGTGTAGGGTTTCCCTTGGCCAAAACTACCGACAAAACTCAAATTCATTCAAAAATTCTCAGAACAACCAAGAAATTATGAAAGCTATTTTTACCTATTATTTATGTTATATTAATTGTGTAACAACCCTCTGCAATTTTCCATAAGCCCCTGGTTGAAACAGGCTGAACTACTGTTCCTAGTTTCATGGTTTGGCTGCCCAGAAGCGTGGAAGTAGGTTTCCGCATAGCGAATTATGAAACCTAAATGGAACCAGATATAAATGCATTATGGAAGAGGAAATTCAATGTCTGAACTGTCTTTTATTGCTTCCCACTATCATTTCCTTTGCCTGTAAAATTTCCCAGAAGAATTCCCCAATTTGCCCACTCCAAGAAGGTTTTCTGTGGAGTAATTCAAATTCAAAATTTTTAATTTAAATTACAGAATTAACAGAGTGTTCAGGTATACACACCAAACTTGGGACATCACAGTGGTATCATAGCACTTTCCCTCACTCTTGTGGAAAGAAGGCTCTCTATTGACAAATTTTGCAGATAACCAATTCAAGTTGCAACCATGAGGGTTGTACCAGTAGTTGAAGATGATCACTTTGATCAGTTTTTTGAAGAAGAAGAGGTGATCTATGTTAAATATGGGTTGCAAATTTCAAGAGACAAGGATGGTTACTTTTATGACCATATGGAGTATGAAGAAAGCAATGTGGAACTACCCATGGCTAATCCTAAGAAGGATTTAGCAAAGATGATAGATGCAGCTGAAAACTTGCCTCACCACTACAAAGAGTATCTTGCCTTGGGGGAAGTGATTTGTAAATCCATTCCTTTCAAAGATTATTTTTATTGCAGATTTGTATTTGAGCCTAAGAATGTAGATGATTACTCTTTCAAGAGAAACAAATCATTCATAGAGGAACCAAGTTGTTCCACCTCTCTAAGCAATGAGGAGGAAAAAGAAAGAAAAAGTGAAGAGTCATCAAATCCATCAGCATGTTCAAGCATTCTGAGATTCTTTGGTTTTTCTTCAAGAATATTATCTGCAATTAATGATCATAGTACCATTCAATAAGGAAAAACCTCAAGTTGTTTGAAAGAAGATGCTCCAAAAGATCTTGTTTGTTTCCCATTACTCCAACAAGAGAATGAAGATGAATGCACTTCTAGTTTCCTTGTGAGTGATATTTAGACCACTGCTAAGGACGTGGGTTCATATGGTGTTGGAAAGACATATTTTGTATCAGATCCAAAAGAAGAAAACAAATCAGAGTTACAGTCACCTCAAGAGCCACATAAGGAAGAAGAAAACAAGGCCACACCACTTGGGTGTGAACTGAAAAATTTGGTGGAGGAGCAGGCCACCAAAGTATCTATACAGAAAGATGATAAGGTTAAAAACATGGACAGTAAAGTCTCTAATTTTTGCAGCAGCCATGTACACCCACAACAATCTGATCCTTGGGAGGATAAAAAGTCTTCACTTGAATCTGAGGACTGCAAGATGAAGGACAATTGTGAGGGAGATGAAATTATTCCTAGCTTTTCTATTAGTGATCACAAAACCATGGAAAAGAAGGGTGATGTTTTCAATGGTGATGAGGGATATTTTATATCAGATCCAAAAGAAGAACATATATCAGATATAAAGACATCATCTGAACTTCCCAATGAAGTGGAATACAATCCCCCACCAGTCGAGTGTGAACTAGGAAAATTAAAGGAGGAAACTCTGATGCAGAGAGATGAGCGCAGTTCAGAATTTTGGACTCTCTTGCAGCATGATGAAGCTGAAATGCAAGGACCGATATGCTTTCTAATTTTTGTAAAGATCACATGTCATTCTAGCCTTCATAGATACCCTCCAATTCAAACCATGGAAGTGATTTTGTAGAAAATTCAAAGGGTGACTTGCATGATGAGAATGAGTTTTGTGTTGTGGATCCATGCCATAAGAAAAGTAGTATTATATGTCAGCTGTTAGAGGAAGATACCTTGGTGTAGGATCTTCTTTGTGAGCCACATCATCTGAGTGGACCACTTAAGGAGGACAGAGAAAAGCTTAAGGCAGCCTTGAAAAACCTTGTTGACATCGATGCCTTGGTGGCCAGATGTTGTTGGAAAGCTTCTAGAGGAGAAATGGAAGGGGAAGCCTTTCTGGAGGAGTGCATAGCACTGAAAGAAGGCATGGCCAAAATGAAGGAGAACTATATGAACCTACTGTCTAACAGAGATTATCTCCTCATAATGGCTGAAATGTATCACTGTGCACTCAAGAAGAAAGAAGAAGAATTAGAAAGGCTCACTAATAAGTTAGAGATCACTAATGACTTATTGAAGAGCACAAAGAGATCCCTTCAAGAGTCAAAGTTGCAGAGATGTTAACTTCAAAATGATTTGAAGGTGTCACACCTTTCACGTTTCATGGAAGAAAGTGTTTTGGGTATAATGGAGGGACCTCATGGGGAGGAAAACCATGAGGAAGGAGCAGGTTTGCAGGTGTTTGTGAAGAGCCTTGATGAAGATTATTTTGGCCAAGCACTTGTTGGTATGCAGAATGGAATAGAGGAGTTCTTAGCTATGGGAAATATGGCTAAGGACATTTCAAGTGAATCGACAAAGGAATATGATCATCTATTCAGGGATTGGGTAGCTAAAAATATCACAGAAATAAAGGATAAAATATGTACTAGAATTGCTTGCACTGGTGACGGGTTGTCTGACACATATGCTTGGGAAGAGACACATTCTGACAACCCCTTATGGATGGTAGAATCTGATCTAGATGAGGTGGTTGATAACATACCATATGGATCATAAAACACAAGTCCTTGTTCATCCATTGATTGGGTGAATAGAGACACCTTGGGAATGAATACTGTGGGAGGTAAAGAATTTAATTTCTACAATAAATTCTCTGGTGTGAATGGCATTGTCCTAACATGTGGGCAGACACAAAGACTTAATTTGCAGCCATTGGATACCTTTCATACACATGCACTTGAGGTGCATTCAAATTTTTTTATGCTTGAAGAATTTTGGGGTGTAGGTGATGAGTTCCAAGCACATGGCCATTGCCCGAGAAAGGATGGCTTTTCTCATGGATGGAGTCCTCTTTTCAGTGAAGAGTCAGAAGAGATCCCTTGTGTTGGACCAGCCCATGATGGGTTTGATGCATCCACACCTTTGGTGGACACATTTTGCAGAGATTTGTTTTACTATAGATCAATCCACACTCCTTGTTCAGCCGACACACATAGGGATGAAAATTGGGTGAAGGGATTTTTCCTATTCATGCCACACGAGCAGCAGGAGGCTCCCACATATTCCATTAATGACTTAATGGTTCAGCCACGTGGTATGAAAATTTCACCATTCCTTTTTTGTGTGTACAAGAAACATCAAAGGCATCCATTTGATGTCTTTATCATGCATGGCTATGCATGGAAGTTCCACTTGAGTTAGTTTGGTGGAACAAGTAGCATAATGTTGAGTTTTTGCACCAGAACAAAGATAGCAGATGAGGAATTCCATGTATGATGGGAGAATTTAAAAAATGTGCAGTTTTCCATGGGGAGAGATGAGCTTCCAATATGGTGGTATGATTTTCATAACCTCATTTTCATCAGGCGCTACAATGATAATTTTTTGTTGCTTTTACTGATGGGTGGAAGGAGACAGATAAAACCATGGGATACAGGAATTCTTAGGGATGACAGTGTTCAAAAGGTGGAAGCAAAATTTGGGTCCTTACAGAGGAGGCAATGGGATCCGAGAACTCTACTCAGTTACCTTAACTGGGTTGGAAATCTTGCTAAAGGAAGTGGTATTAGAGAAATGGCTATGATCAGAGTGGTGCAATAAAAACATGGTGGAAAAATTTGCAGCACTCTGTGTTCCTTCTGCTTGAGGACATGCATATTTGGGAGGGGAGGACTATCATGTCCCCTCAAATTGACCATTAGAAGTGTTGACCATGCTAAGTTTCTAGGGGCTCAAGTTGTTATTAATTATACCTCCTAGGATAATTTTTTGCTAATAATTATTCTAAGGCATGCATTTAATTTTATTTCAGCAATTTTATTTATTATGCACAATAATGATGTGGAATTAAGGCTTCCATGTCAGGAAAAGCTGAGCCCCAGCCTTCCATTCCCCTCTCCTTCCATCCCCTTTTCTTCCATTGTAGGTGTGGAGCACTAGCTTGTAGGAATTGAAGGATTTATAGATTTATTTGCAGCCTCCATCAAGTTCAAGTCGAGCTTCAGTGAAGCCCTATCTTCACTTATGCTCACAACCCCTTGCTGGTCATGATCCGGGCCTCCTACCCCTTATGTTTGGAGCATCTTTGTAATGGCCAGTCCATTATGTAATTTATGTCATTTAATGTCATAATATTTTTCAAATTACAGTTATCAGGTCGAAATATCCCTTCCCATAAATAATCTTGTCTCAGTTTTCCCTAAAAGGGCCTATTTTATCAATGTATGGCGGAAAATGAAAAAATATGAGTGCTATAGGGAATATGTCATGTTGGTGAACTGATTTAAGTTATTTTACATGTTCAAAAAACTAATACTTACCTCTGTTATAATTCTCATGTTTTACAGAAATCTATTTGACTTGATTTAACTGCTTTCTTTAGACCCTAGCTAGATTACTAGCTTTTAGTGACTAGTTTTGCTAAATCTGATATAAAATGAGTTATGTAAACTCAAACTAATCCTTGTTAGTTCCTATGGTTCACTGACATACCCACCTTCCCATACCCAAATATAGAACCATTTTTCATTGGGTTCGTACCACCTTTTGGGATCCTCCTCTGAGCAGGGTTTTCCTTGGCCAAAACTGTCGAAAGAACTCAAATTCATTCAAAAATTCTCAGAACAACCAAGAAATTATGCAATCTATTTTTACCTTCTATTTATGTTATATTAATTCTCTAACAACCCTCTGCAAGTTTCCATAAGCCCTTGGTTGAAACAGGATGAACTACTCTTCCTAGTTTCACGGTTTGGCTGCCCAGAAGTGTGGAAGTAGGTTTCTGCATAGCGGATTCTGAAACCTAAATGGAACCAGATATAAATGTGTTAAGGAAGAGGAAATTAAATTTCTGAAATGTCTTTGATTGCTACCTACTGATCACTTCCTTTTCCTGTAAAATTTCCAAGAAGAATTCCCAATTTCCCCACTCCAAGAAGGTTTTCTGTGGAGTAATTCAAACTCAAAATTTTTAATTTAAATTACAAAATTAAGAGAGTGTTCAGGTCTGCACACTAGACTTGGGAAATCACACTGACAAAGATCTTCTTGTCGGATTTTCGACCTCCCCACATATCCGACATAGATAGAACTACAATACTGATTTCCGACGTACCTCTCATAATTTTTCATATTTCCTACATATTTTTTACAACGGTAACTAGGCTCATTTCATCGAAGATCCGACGAATAGCTACATTTGAAAATCTATAAACATAAACATTCTGACATGTTTGCTATAGAAATGACGACTTGTGTAAATTATTTTATTCTTCGACGGACGGTTTGTGGAAATAATGATGTGTGGAGCTTGATTTTTAAGGTCGATAGTGTTCATTCAAGCTCTTTGTGAGAAAATGTCAAACAACAATATTCCTGATTCGGACGAACAAAATTGACAATTGCTTGCTAGATTGTGGGATCGACAAAAAAGAAAGGATAATGGGAAATGTTATTGTCCATGTAGTCAATGCAGGGGCTTTAAGAGGAGAAGAATAAAGATCACAATAGGGAAAACACATTGTAGGGAACATGGAAACGCTGATGGGGGGCATGAATATTGACCATTTGTAATTTTTGCATTATAAATGAGTTTTATATTGATTGCTTTGGTAATGTATTATTTTAATATTTATTATATTAACTTGTATCGATTGATATTTTCGTGTAATTATAAAGGAAAGACATCCTACGACATATTGTCCAGCGGAAGTGATTTCAAAACAAGTACTAGAGCAACATGGAGTTATGAATAATGGAGAACAAGTTAATGATCATAATGATAACATAATTGAATATGATGGTACAAATACATTGATCCATGATTCATTTAATGTTAAAATGGATGATGATAACGATGTCATGAAAATATTGATGACTTTGATGATGTTCATGATTTACCTCTTCTTGAGAAGGAATATGAACCCCTTTATGAAGGCTCCAACAAAAATATTCTCTCTGCTATATTGTTGATAATGAACGTGAAGGTTATGAATGCTATTTCAAACATATCAGTCTCACGGATGTTAAGGTATGTCAAATATTCCATCACATATATATGATCATGATAAAGGTTATCTTTGTTCCTCTAATAATTTTATTGTTAATTCCTAAGTCAAATTAATATGGATGAAATGTGTTTCATTAATATTGTTTATATATTATATTAACTAGATTTTTATTTTTATTTGTTGTAGCTTGATAGCTGAATTTTTGTTACCATCGTCAAATATTTTTCCTTGCACATATCGATATTCATCTTCCATCATGAAAGAAATTGGAATGTAGTATGAAGCAATTTGTGCATGCCTTGATGACCATGTTATCTATTATAATCTGCATGAATTTGCAACAGAATGTCAGTAATGTCATATTAGTAGATATCGAGCAGATCAAGTAACAAAAAAGGTGCCTCACCAGGTTCTTCATTATATTCTAATTATTCCACGTTTGCAACGATTGTTCAGGTGCAAAAGCATAGCGCAATTTATGGATTACCATGCTAGGAATAGAAGTCAAGATGACATTATTCGAATGCCTACAGATGGTTCTGCATTTACAGATATGGAGGAAAAATGGCCTCACCTTAAAGAAGAACCTCGTAGTCTTAGGATTTATTTGGCAATAGATGGCGTCAATCCATTTGCATAGTTGAGATCTGTTTACATGGTGTGGCCTATTTTTGTTATCAACAATAACATTCCTCCATGGTTGTCAATAAAGAGGGAGCACATAATGTTATCGATGATTATTCCAGGTATATTGTGTCTATAGTTTTTTTTATAATGTAGTGGCATCTCATTTGTCATATTTTGTTTCCTAATGTCATATATATATTTTTTATTTTCCTCTTGTGCATGGTTTATATATTTTTTTTCCAGATTGTGCATGGTTTATATATCAGGTAAGTACTGGGTTAAAGATATGAATGTATATATCGAACCTCTTATTAATGAGCTACTAAAGTTATGGAATGGAATCACTATGTATGATGTATCTAGACCAATACGACAAAGACAATTTCGATTCCATGCTATGCTTGTATGGACAATACATGATGCCCCATGGTTAACCCATTTTTGTGGTTTGTAATTATAAGTTCCACTTTAATTGCCTTTAATTTTATGAACTAGTTAATCTACTATGCACACATGTTTTTTTAAATATTCCATTCATTTTATACATAATTATAATTGACATAGATATTCCATCTCTTTATGTAGGTCTTCAAACATAGAAAATTTGCATGTCCACTTTGTGGTCTTAAGATCCAATCTCATCGTTCAAAAGCTTAGGAAAGCAGGTGTTTGATAAGTATAGGAACTTCCTCTCTAAGAATCATGAGTATCAAACAACTGAAAAAAATATATTCAATGGGAAGCAAGATATTGCATTAAAACCGCAAATATTGACACCTCACCTATGGAAGTTGCAACATAATATAAATCGTCAAGGTATGTATGAATCATCGTATATGAAAGGTTATGCATTTTTTTATGTGTGTTGTTTATTGTAATTGAAATTGATTTCTGTAATTTCTTTATAAACTACGATTCATGATGGTGTTGTGATCATGAAGGCATTAATGGGATTCCACGAGGAATGAAAAGTTATCATAAACAATTTAGTAGGTTTCCCTAATATGAGCACTTACAAATTGCTCATATGTTTGATATAATGCATATCAGAAGGAATGTGACTGAAAGATTATGGCGAATATTGGATGGAAGGAGTGAGAAATAAAGAATTGTCAAAATTTGCAAAGACATTCAAGAAGGAAACCATGTAATGAAAGACCTCATTCGATTTCATAGCAACGGAGACCAAATTAATATAAACTCACTTCCATGGATGATAACGGAGCAGCAAAGTAATGTTGTTAAAGAAGTCATGTGAAAAATTAAGTTTCCCACTGTATTTTGTGCGAACATGAAGAATATCATAACAAAGAAAGGTGATTTTGCGGGGGTGAAAAAACATGATTGGCATGTCTTCATGAAGGTAATTACTATGGTATCCATATAATTTTTTTTATTCTAGTACATATTGTTGTTATTTTGTTTGTCTACTATTTGTTTAAAAAATGAAACGATTTGTATATTGTTATAGTATGTTCTACCTCTTTCTCTATCTCAAAAAACTTCAACAACAATGTCAAACAAGTTATATATAATATTGGGAAATACATGAGGTAAGTAGCGATTTTTTTCATGTGCTTAGTGTTTGTTTAATTCATCGTAGAACTTATATTTGATTTTTGTGCACTAATTCATGTTATGTAATATAATGTTTTTATTTTAAATCTCGTGATTGGTTTGCGTCACTTGTAGACGGTTGTTATCTAAAGAAATCCATAAAGAAGATATAAAGTATTGGAGGAGAGAAATTCCTCATCTCATGTGTGACATGTAGAAGCATCTACCTTCGGAATTTTTCAATGCACATGAACACTACCTCATACACCAAGTAGAGTATATTGGATTGTGTGGACATATGTGTTAGGATTATAATCCTCCCTTGTCCAAACTGGTAAATGTACCCTAACTTAGGAATCATTTAGTCATTATTGAGTCATTAGTACCATTGGGTCTACTTGGCCTAATAGGGCCACATCTACCAGTAACTAGAGTGTGAGGAACACAGATTGAGGCTAACTTCCACTGACTGAACTTGCATGCATTAGTTTAGGTGCCTCCTAGACCAATCCCTACAATTTAGGAGCCATTGGGAATGTCGGCACCAACCTCCTTCAGGTTTTGGTAGTTGGTGACTAGTCAAGCGTAGTTATGAGTCAGTTACATTCAGTTAGATTTCCTCCAGTTCAGTTAGCATCAGTGTTTGCATGGCTGCATGCGGGAAGGTGAATTTTCTCACCTACCACATTAGTTAGACTAGTTTAATTGATTATAGTTGATTAAGAGACTGAATTAGACAACTGGAGATAGCCAATTAAGATCCGATAGTGATTTAGACATGTCTAGTTATCCATGCAGTCAGATTGAGTTAATCAATTCGATTTTCCTCTCATGGATTCAAATTGTATTTAATGCCAATGTATTGCATTATAACAATTATCCATTTACTTTTTGATTAATGAAAGTAATATATAGCTGCAAGTGCTTATTGCATTGTTTCATATCATTTTCTTAGTAAATTGTTTGTGGAATCTTCTATAAGTTTTGTCTTGGTCCATAGATTCTTGTGAGCTCAATTTTAATATGGTATCAGAGCCTCAATAGGACAAGGCAATTCTTCTTCTACAGATTTCCTGCTAGATCAAATATTTTTGAGCAAAATTGCTCCTTCCAACTCTGCACTAGAATCAAAGAGTTTACCACATTATTCCTATAAGCCCAACCTTGTTGATGAAGCTTGCTTGATCAACTAAGACAAATGTGAAGCAAACTCCAAAAGTGCAGGTTGTTGACCTTACTTTTTCTATTTTTTTGTGATTTGTAGGTTTCTTGGACACTTCAATGCATTCATTTTAGCTGCATAATGGCCTCCTCTTCATGCAGTATTCTCACTTCTTTCAACTATCATTAGTGGAAGGAGGATATTGAGATACAGTTGCACTCTAGAGGACTCTACCATTTCACCATGGGCACTGAGATAGAGTCGAATGCATTAGTAGAGAGAACAAAATACTGGAATAAGCTTGATGAAGGATATGGATTTCTATGCCTCTCAATTTCGAAGGACCTTCTCTTCCACGTGACTAGATTGAAGACTCCCAAGGATATATGGGAAGAACTTGTTGATCTTTCTGATAAGAAAGATGACTTGAAAATATATCATCTGGAGAATGAGTTGATATCTTTAGATCCGGGCAACTTTGAAACCATGAATGACTTCTTTACCAAGTTTAAGCACCTGGTAGTCCAATTGAAGTAGTGTGAAGTTGAGAAGGAAGATGATCAACTCATCCCTGCCATCCTTTCGAAACTTGGCCCAGATTACTCTGTTTTTGTGTCCACCTTTCATACCAGAAAGCTTACAATTCCTAATTGGAGGATGCCAACCCTCAATGCATTCATTGAGTCTCTCACCAATGAGCATGATAATCTTGTTCATATGGGAATCATCAAATCCTCTAAAGATAAAGCCTTGTTTGTTGGGAGATCCAATGCTTCGAATGTCAAAGGGAAGAAAAAGGAAAAGAAGACAAAGTTTGAGCCTCCTAAGGAGAAGAAGCAGTCAGATGAGTCCTCAGGTCCGAGAAGAAATAAGAAAAAGGGAAAAGAAAAGACCCTTTGATCTTTCTGTGAAAGGGTCTTTCATCCAGAAATATATTGTATGAGGAGAACAATTGATCAAATGGCTCTTCTCCTAGAGAAAAATAACATCACTCTTCCAGTTGGCGCAAGGAAGACTAACAATGGAGAAAATAATGAAGATCATGATGAGAGATGTCATGCACTGAAGGCTAGTTGTTCAAAAACACATGATTTCTTCATTGATTCATGAGCTTCCAATCATATGGTTGGATCCATAGAATCATTCTCTTCATTACAATCTATTGATGGTCCTAGCATTCACATGGGTGATGACACTCAAATTCGAGTTGAAGGGAAGGGTTCTATCAAGTTGAAGCATGGAAAGTTCAATGATGTAATTTATGTGCCCTCCTTAGCTGCAAATATGTTATCTGTATACCAGATGACTCACATTGGCCCACCAAAGCGAGTGGTATTTCGTCCTTAATCAGTGGAGATCACAGATATCTCTACTAGGAACATTATAGCAAAGGGTACTGCAAATCATGCCTCCAAAGCATATGAATTCTCACACTTTCTACCATATTCATATCCAATGCACTCTCAACTACCACTTGAAAGGGGAGGTAAAACCATTCTATCTACTCCTTTTGCATACGATAAAGTTTCCATTAGTTTTTCAGAATCTGAAGCAGAAGACTTAGTTGTATAAGTTTATGAGATTGAAGATGAAGTTCACAATGATTTAGATGCAAATCCAGTCCCTACTCCCAATCCTAAGCCCAAATGGGCACAAACCGTTATTGGGGCAGCTGGGAAGATGATTGGAAATCCATATGACATAAAGAGGACAAGAAATCAGTTTTAGAAAGAGAACCTTGCTCTGTTCCAAGAAATCTCACTTCCTTCAAAGAGATGAAATAAACTCCCTATGAGATTATACATGACAAGGTCTAATCAGCTACACTGCTCTCATAAGAGAAAAGTGGATCATGTCTCTCTTCCTCCAAAAAGAGACAAATGTTACATTCCTCCTTCCTTCCATCATCATTTTAGAAGAAGATGGAGAAGTCTACAATGCCATGCCCCAGGATAACTGTGCACATAAGAACAAACATGCTGCTTTGCTACACCACAGAGATTAAGGTTACAACAAAATTTTCTCAAGTTTTTTATTCAAAGAGGAATTTCTCTCTTGATATGAAAGCTTGAATCTTGATTATACCTGCTTAGTTTGAGGGGGGGGGTATTTTTCCCATGAGGTTTTTCCTCGTTTCCTTGCTTGTATTAAGCAGTCAATTTTTGCATTTTATCTGTAATAGGTGACCTTTGGTCTTAGTTACTAGGGCCCACAATTTTTCAAGTTAGCATTCAGGGGGGGTGTTAGGATTATAATCCTCCCTTGTCTAATATGGTTAGTTTAGCCTAACTTAGGAGTCATTTAATCATTATTGAGTCACTAGTACCATTGGGTCCACTTGGCATAATGGGGCCACATGTACCAGCCACTAGAGTGCGGGGAACACAAATTGAGGCTAACTTCCACTGACTGCAATTGCATGCATCCATTTAGGCACCTCCTAGACCAATCCCTACAATTTAGGAGCCATTGGGAGTGCCAACACCAACCTCCTTCAGTTGTTGGAAGTTGGTGACTAGTCAAGCCTAGTTATGAGTTAGTTATATTCAGTTAGATGTCCTCCAGTTCATTTAGCATCAGTCTTTGCATGGATGCATGTGGGAAGACACCTTTTCTCACCTACCACATCAATTAGACTATTTTAACTGATATAACTGATTGAGAGACTGAATTAGACAAATGGAGATAGATAGTTAAGCTTTGATAGTGATTTATACATCTCCATTTATCCATGTAGTCAGATTAAGTTAATCAATTCGAATTTCCTCTCATGGATTCGAATTGTCTTGCTATTAATGCTAGTGTATTTCATTGTAACAATTATCCATTTACTTTTTTATTAATGAAAGCAATATACAACTGCAACTCCTTATTGCACTGTTTCATATCATTTTTTGAGTAAATTGTTTGTGGAATATTCTGTAAGTTTTGTCTTGGTCGATAGATTCCTGTGAGCTCAATTTTAATACTGTGCACTCGAGGTCCATATGGATGGTTGAGGTCACACTTGAAATTTATGAAGGGTTTGGTTAGATTGTGAGCACATGCTGAGGGTTATATGATGGAGGTATATATGGTAGACCAAAACATGTTGTATATTAGTGAATATCTTCCTAAGTTAGCATTAAATCTCATTTTATGTTGCATTTGTGATCCAGACTCCAATAACAATTTTGAAGGGGAGTACCTGAAGCGGAAAGGTAGATCCAGGAAGGTGAAAGGTAATTATTAGCTAGTGGATATTAATTAATATAATACATTTGATTGTTGATTTTCATGTATATATATCATACATATTCTATTTTTATATTCAATATATTGCATCAATTAAGAGTGTATATTTTGTTAAGTGAATTTACATTTCTATTGAATTTTTATTTTTATTGTCATCAAGGAGTTGGCCGAGAATGGGATGCACTTCATTTATACATCACAAACAATCTTGACTGGATGAAGGTATGGATTGAATGATGTGAACAATATGGTTATGGAATATCATGGGAAGGTGTGGCTTCATTGGTTAAAGCAACACATCACAATGGAGATACTGAATATTACACAAAGAGAAATCGATTTAGCATATGGTTTAAAACATAAGTAGGCATGCATATTAATCAACCACATTTTTTTTTGCAATCATAGTGATGTACACGTTGATATTTTTCCTTGTATGGCATAAACATGCACTTAATAATAAATATAGGATCATTAATTATGTAATATTTTCGTGTATGGCTTGTTGTAGGTAAAACACCATAAGGATATGTGGTGCAATGGTTGTAGATATCGCATCAAAAAGTGTTGAAATATTGTAACTTCGAAGAATATTCTATATGTATCTTTTTGTGGTCCCCGATGGTCCTACCAGGAGAACTGCTTGTATTACATTGTACCCCGATGCTCCTAATCGGAAGAACTAATAAGAGTCATGAGGTATTCCCCTCTAATTGTAAAGGTGGGTCATCAGCACCCAAGTGTGGTTACTTGAGCCTACATGTGTAACTCGAGCCTACATGATTTAACTCGAGCCTACATGTCGAATGAGTTAACTTAAGTGAACGGATGAATATAAATAGAGGTGTAGCGCTCCTCATTTGGAGCACACACTCTCACTTGTGTAGCGCATTAGTGGAGAAGAGAAGAGTAGCTGGAGAAGGAGGAGGATCAGGCTTTGATCTCCTTGTTGGTTTTACCTTTTATCTTTTCGGGGCATCTATATTGAGGAAGCTTTTGCTGGGTTTTTCCCTTTAGGGTTTTCCCAGGATAAATCTTTGTGTTCCTTTTGTATGTTTGTGCTTGTCTATCTTTCAGTGATCCTGTTTATATGCTTTTGTTATGAATTCGAAATGAAATACTAATGATCTAGCTTAGCATATGAAAATTTAACATGGTATCAGAGCCACCCTGAAAGAAGACATTGTGCAGCTACAGAAGCTAGGGCTTCTTAATTTTTGGGTCTCTATCCACAATCGATCAGCAAAATAAGGCTAGACTAATTCTCCATTGAAGGGCGCATCTTTCTGTCGCAGTGGAATTCGATTTCGAGCATTTTCAGTTTTGGTGTCGAAAATTAGGGCTTTCTACAAAAGAGGAATTTTTGAGTGAGCCTGGAATAGGATTGTTCTCCTCATCAAAATCAAATTTTAGAGACCTGGATCAATAAATTTGGTTGGTTGAAACTCCAGGAAAGTTAAACCCTAGTTTGACCCCGAGCTAGAAAAACCCTAAATACTAAAACTGCTAAGTTTTGGTACTTTCACTATATTCAGAGATTGGGAAAGGATCAGGAGTTGAAAATTGTAGAGGCCGAAGATACAATCCTTTTGTACACTGTATCCAAAATTAAATCTTAGATTCACTATATTCTGGGAGATATGATCCCTCCAAGTTAGGGTTCTAGCCTCTTCCAGAATTCATCCCTAAACAGGACACCTGGGGAAAATTGCTATATATTGGGATATAGAAGTCCGAATGGAATTCTTGAATATGTTCTAGAAATATCACGAACTTTAATTTCTATTATCTGACTATTAGACTCAGAATATGAACCAGTGACACATGGCATGCCATACAACTTCGCTGTTTTGAACAGTCCTGTAACAGGTCACCTTGGGAAAAGGATCATAAATCCCAATTGGTGAACACAATTTTGATAAAACCTATGGTGTTGGATCAGGGACATGCAAGGATACCTCAGTGAGAAATTTCAGACAGATAGGAGCATTAATTTGGGATATATGACAGAGATAGTGACATACATTTCTGCAGAAGAAATTGGAAAACTAGGGCTTCCTGTTCCGGGAGCTTCCCTCCACTGTTTTCAGAAAATGAGTACATTGGATAGATCCATTTGAAGAGATATATATTTCTATCCAGTCACACCTAAAATATTCCAAGTTTTGAAAATTAGGGTTTCTCTGACAAGCCCTAGATCATCCAACTCCGAAAATAGGATGGACACCTCAAATCGGTAAGATCTAATCTTTTGCTATTTGCATTTGAGGTTCTCATTTCAAAGTGATCTATCACATCAGCTTGATGATAATCTTGGTAAAGTTGAAAAATTCCAAGCATGGAAGTATTTGATCTCTCTGAAGAAAATGAATTGGACACCTACATGAGTAGAGAGGTTCCAGTTCCATACAGAGATGAGGCTCAAAGCCTTACACAAGAAGAACTTGATCAAGGCCAAGAAGATCATTGTTGATTCAATCACGGATCAACTTGTACCACAAGTGTCTTCCCTAAAGACACTGAAGATGTTTGATTCCTTGATCAAGCTCTTTGAAGATAAGAACTTAAATCAGAAGATGGCTTTCAGGAAACAGTTGAAGAATGTGAAGATCCAGAATGCAGAACAACTTGAAGTGGTAGAAGAAGAAGTGGAGAATGCAGAAGTGGTGATAGCCACTTTGAATGGACTCCCAGGATCATGGGATTCATTCGTGCAAATAATATATTCCAGAAGGAAGTAATTGCTTTCATCTTGACTCATAAGAAGAGAAGAAGAAGATGGGAGCAATTGAAGATCAAGCTCTCACCATTCAAAGAAGATCCCTCAAGCGATGAGGAATATGAAGAACTCGATTCTTGAAGAACCTCTTATTCATCTTATCATTTGGATAAGAAATGATGATTTCATGAATGAAGAAGATGATAAAGTAGAATGATCAATATGGAGTCTACCCATGAAACAAATAAAAGATGAGTATTCAATTGTCATTTCATGATATTGTTTTGTTATACATTTGATTATATTGTTTGCATTAATGACTGTATACTACTAATATGCATGTGATGGGTAAGTAGCTCATGGTGCTATACAACTCTCCATTGCTACTTATCAAACCTCTTTGCTGACATATTGGATTAGTGCACAATCTCAATGATGTCATGGTAGATATGGAAGGCATGGATGAATGTTGTATTGACTAAACAATTGCATGATGCATAAGAATTTGTCATTATGCATATGTTTTATGAAATAGTTCTAACCATGCAATTGGTGCATTTGAATTGTAGGAAAGGTCCTGTACAACCTCCTATAAGAAAAGAAGGATGAGACTTGTTCCAAAGAACAAGTGATGACAATTCAAGATTCACTCCAATAAACATGAATCTGAAGCTCCCAGGGTCAAAGACACCATGACGAAAGAAAGAGCTTCAGACAGTGGTAGATCCACCTTGAAGGATTAAGACCACCATGGGTACAAGAGATAACTCAAGATGAATAAAAGAATGCTATGAAAGAAGCTATGATCAAAGAATAACAGTTGATCATGGGGAATGTTGTATACGATATGATTTCGAGACATAAACGAAAGTACGTAGTATCTTCCATATGGATCTACAAGAACAAGTGTACAAAGCAAGGTTTGTGATTTTCCTCAGAAAGAATAGACTATGACATGACATACTCTATTGACCAGTATATATCAAGCACAGAACCACCTGTACAGAATGAAGAGGGAAGATGATACTCCACTTCAGGGGGAGTGACTACAGAAAAATATATCTTAGTTCGACATGGTACAACATGATGGATAGCTTCATGATGGATTGAGACTATACCAAGAGTAAAGTGGGTTCCAACCTTCAAGGTTGAATGCAGAAGACTGGGA
>LPNX010802323.1:423344-481724 GCA_001517045.1 Pseudotsuga menziesii | reverse complement strand
TGCAAAGTCATGGCCACACCCATGGACTCCAACCTAAAGTTGTTAGCTGATGACTCATTAGAGTTAGTGGATGTGACTCACTACAGATAGATCATTGGGTCATTGATGACTTGAAAAATACCAGACCAGACATTTGTTTTGCTGTGAACACCTTAAGTCAATATCTTGTTCAACCAAGACGGGTTCACCTAGTAGCTGCAAAACATGTGATGAGATATCTGAAAGGGACTATAGACTTTGGTCTATACTATGATGGTAGCCATGAGTATAGATTGTATGGCTACATAGATGCATATTGGGCTGGAAGTATCTCAGACAGGAAAAGCACATCAGGTAGATTCTTTTGTTTGAGGTCTGCTATGAGATCATGGTTTAGCAGGAAACAGTTCAGTGTTTCTCTTAGCATGGTTGAAGCAGAATACATAGCAAATTGCTCTACTAAGTTGTGAAGCTATATGGATTCAGAAGCTGATATCAGGTCTCTTTGACCTAAAGATGGATACTATAATGATTCTATGTGATAACCATAGTTATAATGACAAAGAACCCTATGTTCCGACGTAACACATAGAAATCCGGTATTTCTACATACAAGATAAGATGCAGATGATGATATTTCAGTATTTACATACTGTAGATGCAGATGATGGTGATTTCGTATTTCTATACTGAATATAGAGATGATGATGCCTTCAGTATTTCTATACTGAAGATATAGATGATGATGCTTTCAGTATTCACATACTGGAGATACAGATGATGATAGTTCAATATTCACATACTGAAGATGTAGATGATGATGGTTTGGATGATGATGTACTGACAAAGCCTCTGCCTCGAGTAGAGTTCGAACACTTTCGAGACAAGCTTGGTGTTGTTCAGAAAGACCTTCCTCGAAAGGGGGAGTAGTGATGTTGTAGTGGGATTGTATCATCCCTGGGAATTTTCCCTAAAGTGATTCGGAGAGCTCGGTCCTCGAGAATGAAGAGGGATTGTATCATCCCAGAACATCTGTCCACAATAGATCCAGTGACCTCGGTCCTCGAGAACATGGTGGGATTGTATCATCCCTCAGAACTTTCCCTAAAGTGATCCAGAGACCTCGGTCTTTGAAAATGAAGAGGGATTGTATCATCCCAGGACATCTGTCCATAATAGATCCGGTGACCTTGGTCCTCGAGAATGTGGTAGGATTGCATCATCCTTGGACATTGTCCTAAAGTGATAGGGACTGATTCTCCTGTAATCAATCCAGTGGCTTCGGTCCTCGAGAATGTGGTAGGATTGAATCATCCTTGGACTTAGTCCTAAAGTGATAGGGACTAATTCTCCTGTAATCAATCCGGTGGCTTCGGTCCTCGAGAATGTTGTAGGATTGCATCATCCTTGGACATAGTCCTAAAGTGATAGGGACTGATTCTCCCGTAATCAATCCGGTGGCTTCAGTCCTCGAGAATGTGGTAGGATTGCATCATCCTTGGACTTAGTCCTAAAGTGATAGGGACTGATTCTCCCGTAATCAATACAGTAGCTTTGGTCCTCAAGAATGTAGTAGGATTGCATCATCCTTGGACATAGTCCTAAAGTGATAGGGACTGATTCTCCCGTAATCAATCCGGTGGCTTTGGTCCTCGAGAATGTGGTAGGATTGCATCGTCCTTGGACTTAGTCCTAAAGTGATAGGGACTGATTCTCCCGTAATCAATATGGTAACTTCGGTTGTCCAGAATGTGGTGGGATTGTATCATCCCTAGACTTTAAGTCCAAAAGTGATCCAAAGACTTTTTGTCTTTGAGTTGTGGATTGCAGGTTGTAGCTGATGATGATGATGACGTACTGATCAAAAGATCAGAGTATGATGATGTACTGATCGAAATATCAGAGTATGATGATGACGTACTGATTGAAAGATCAAAGTATGATGATGATGACATACTGATCGAAAGATCAGAGTATGATGATGATGACGTACTGATTGAAAGATCAGAGTATGATGATGACGCACTATGATTATGATGTTTCTAATCGAAAGATCAGAGTATGATGATGATTTTGATTGACAGATCAGAATATGATGATGATGATGTTGCTGTTGATCAAAAGGTCAAAGTGTTGATGATGATATTGCTGATCGAAAGGTCAAGATGATGAAAGTGTTGTTTTTTTTTAAGAGAAGCAGGAAACTACGTTAAGATAAAAATCCAACTTAACGCAGTTTCCTGCTTCTCTTAAAAGATACCCACTGCGTAGTAGCATGGAAAGTGTTGTTGCTGATCGAAAAGTCAAAGTGCTGAAGATGTTGCTGATTGAAAGGTCAAAATGCTGAAGATGTTGTTGCTGATCGAAAAGTCAAAGTGTTGAAGATGTTGCTGATCGAAAGGTCAAAATGTTGAAGATGTTGTTGCTGATCGAACAATTAAAGTACTGAAGATGTTGCTGATCGAAAGGTCCAAATGCTGAAGATGTCATCACTGATTGAAAGATCAAAACGCTGAAGAGGTTGTTGCTGATCGAACAGTCAAAGTGCTGAAGATGTTGCTGATCAAAAGGTCCAAGTGCTGAAGATGTCGTTGCTGATTGAAAGATCAAAATGTTGAAGATGTTGCTGATCGAACCAGTCAAATAATTAATGATAATAAATACTGAATATTGAAGATGAAGACTACATGATGTTGAAAAGCTTCCAATGATTTATAGATGTGTTACCCTGCCCCTTATTTTTTGAGAATCTTTGTAATGGTTAGTCCATTATGTAATTTCTGTTCTTTAATGTCATAATATTCTAGAAATTACAGTTATCAGGTCGAAATATCCCTGCCCATAAAGAATCTTGTCTCAATTTTCCCTAAAAGGGCCTATTTTATTAATGTATGGGGGAAAATGAAAAAATATGAGTGCTATAAGGAATGTGTCATTCTGGGGAACTAATTTAAGTGATTTTACATGTTCATCAAACTAATATTTACCTTTTTTATAATTCTCCTATTTTACAGAAATTGATTTGACTTGATTTAACTGCTTTCTTTAGACCCTAGCTAGATTACTACCTTTTAGTGACTAGGTTTGCTAAATTTGATATAAAATGATTTCTATAAACTCAAAATGAGCAATTTTAGTTCATGTGGGTCACTGACATATGCACCTTCCCATAAATATATCCATAACCATTTTTCATTGGCTTCGTACCAGCTTTTGGGATCCTCCTCTGCGTAGGGTTTCCCTTGCCAAAACTGTCGAAAAAACTCAAATTCATTCAAAAATTCTCAGAACAAACAAGAAATTATGCAAGATATTTTTACCTATTATCTATGTTATATAAATTCTATAACAACCCTCTTCAATTTTCCATAATCCCCTGGTTGAAACAGGCTGAACTACTGTTCCTAGCTTCACGGTTTGGCTGCCCAGAAGCGTGGAAGTAGGTTTCCGCATAGAGGATTCAAAAACCTAAATGGAAATAGATATAAATGCATTAGGGAAGAGGAAATTAAATGTCTGAAATGTCTTTTATTGCTTCCCACTGATCACTTCCTTACTGTAAAATTTCCTAGAAGAATTCCCCAATTTGCCAACTTTAAGAAGGTTTTCTATGGAGTAATTCAAATTGAAATTTTTTAATTTAAATTACAAAATTAATAGAGTGTTCAGGTATGCACACCAGACTTGGGACATCAAAGTGGTATCAGAGCACTTTCCTCCACTCCTGTGGTAAGAAGGCTCTCTATTGACAAATTTTGCAGATAACCAATTCAAGTTGCAACAATGAGGGTTGTACCAGTAGTTGAAGATGATCACTTTGATCAGTTTTTTGAAGAAGAAGAGGCGATCTATGTTAAATATGGGTTGCAAATTTCAAGAGACAAGGATGGTTACTTTTATGAACATATGGAGTAGGAAGAAAGCAATGTGGAACTACCCATGGCTAATCCTAAGAAGGATTTAGCAAAGACGATAGATGCAGCTGAAAACTTGCCCCACCACTACAAAGAGTATCTTGCCTTGGGGGAAGTGATTTGTAAATCCATTCCTTTCAAAGATTATTTTTATTGCAGATTTGGATTTGAGTCTAAGAATGTAGATGATTACTCTTTCAAAAGAAACAAATCATCCATAGAGGAACCAAGTTGTTCCACCTCTCTAAGCAATGAGGAGGAGGAAGAAAGAAAAAGTGAAGAGTCATCAAATCCATCAGCATGTTCAAGCATTCTAAGATTCTTTGGTTTTTATTCAAGAATATTATCTGCAATTAATGATCATAGTACCATTCAAGAAGGAAAAACCTCAAGTTGTTTGAAATAAGATGCTCCAAAAGATCTTGTTTATTTCCCATTACTCCAACAAGAGAATGAAGATGAATGCACTTCCAGTTTCCTTGTGAGTGATATTTAGACCACTGCTAAGGACATGGGTTCATATGGTGTTGGAAAGACATATTTTGTATCAGATCCAAAAGAGGAAAACAAATCAGAGTTACAGTCACCTCAAGAGCCACATAAGGAAGAAGAAAACAAGGCCACACCGCTTGGGTGTGAACCGAAAAATTTGGTGGAGGAGCAGGCCACCAAAGTATCTATACAGAAAGATGATAAGGTTAAAAAAATGGACAGTAAAATCTCTGATTTTTGCATCAGCCATGTACACCCGCAACAATATGATCCTTGGGAGGATAAAAAGTCTTCACTTGAATCTGAGGACTGCAAGATGAAGGACAATTGTGAGCGAGATGAAATTATTCCTAGCTTTTCTGTTGGTGATCACAAAACCATGGAAAAGAAGGGTGATGTTGTCAATGGTGATGAGGGATATTTTATATCAGATCCAAAAGAAGAACATATATCAGATATAAAGACATCATCTGAACTTTCCAATGAAGTGGAATACAATCCCCCACCAGTCGAGTGTGAACTAGGAAAATTGAAGGAGGAAACTCTGATGCAGAGAGATGAGCGCAGTTCAGAATTTTGGACTCTCTTGCAGCTTGATGAAGCTGAAATGCAAAGGACTGATATGATTTCTTATTTTTGTAAAGATCACATGTCATTCTAGCCTTCAGAGATACCCTCCACTTCAAACCATGGAAGTGATTTTGTAGAAAATTCAAAGGGTGACTTGCATGATGAGAATAAGTTTTGTGTTGTGGATCCATGCCACAAGAAAAGTAGTATTATATGTCAGCTATTAGAGGAAGATACCTTGGTGCAGGATATTCTTTGTGAGCCACATCATCTGAGTGGACCACTTAAGCAGGACGGAGAAAAGCTTAAGGCAGTTTTGAAAAACCTTGTTGACATCAATGCCTTGGTGGCTAGATGTTGTTGGAAAGCTTCTAGAGGAGAAATGGAAGGGGAATCCTTTCTGGAGGAGTGCATAGCACTGAAAGAAGGCATGGCCAAAATGAAGGAGAACTATATGAACCTACTCTCTGACAGAGATTATCTCCTCATAATGGCTGAAATGTATCACCGTGCACTCAAGAAGGAAGAAGAAGAATTAGAAAGGCTCACTAATAAGTTATAGATCACTAATGACTTATTGAAGAGCACAAAGAGATCCCTTCAAGAGTCAAAGTTGCAGATATGTAAACTTCAAAATGATTTGAAGGTGTCACACCTTTCATGTTTCACGGAAGAAAGTGTTTTGGGTATAATGGAGGGACCTCATGGGGAGGAAAACCATGAGGAAGGAGCAGGTTTGCAAGTGTTTGTGAAGATCCCTGATGAAGATTGTTTTGGCCAAGCACTTGTTGGTATGCAGAATGGAATAGAGGAGTTCTTAGCTATGGGAAATATGGATGAGGACATTTCAAGTGAATCAACAAAGGAATATGATCATCTATTCAGGGATTGGGTAGCTAAAAATATCACAGAAATAGAGGATAAAATATGTACTAGAATTGCTTGCATTGGTGACAGGTTGTCTGACACATATGCTTGGGAAGAGACACATCCTAAAAACCCCTTATGGATGGTAGAATCTGATCTAGATGAGGTGGTTGATCACATACCATATGGATCAGAAAAAAAAAGTCCTTATTCATCCATTGATTGGGTGAATAGAGACACCTTGGGAATGAATACTGTGGGAGGTGAAGAGTTTAATTTCTACAATAAATTATTTGGTGTGAGTGGCATTGTCCTGACATGTGGGCAGACACAAAGACTTAATTTGCAGCCATTCGATACCTTTCATACACATGCAATTGAGGTGCATTAATTTTTTTTATGCTTGAATAATTTTGGGGTGTAGGTGATGAGTTCCAAGCACATGGCCATTGCCCGAGAAAGGATGGATTTTCTCATGGAAGGAGTCCTATTTTCAGTGAAGAGTGAGAAGAGATCCCTTGTATTGGACCAGCCCATGATGGGTTTGATGCATCCACACCTTTGGTGGACACATTTTGCAGAGATTTGTTTTACTATAGATCAATCCACACTTCTTGTTCAACCGGCACACATAGGGATGAAAATTGGGTGTAGGGATTTTTCCTATTCATGCCACATGAGAAGTAGGAGGCTCCCACATATTCCATTAATGACTTAATGGTTCAGCCACGTGGTATTAAAATTTCACCATTCCTTTTTTGTGTGTACAAGAAACATCAAAGGCATCCATTTGATGTCTTTATCATGCATGGCTATGCATGGAAGTTCCACTTGAGTTAGTTTGGTGGAACAAGTAGCATAATGTTGAGTTTTTGCACCAGAACAAAGATAGAAGATGAGGAATTCCATGTATGGTGGGAGAATTTAAAAAATGTGTAGTTTTCCAAGGGGAGAGATGAGCTTCCAGTATGGTGGTATGATTTTCATAACCTCATTTTCATCCTCTACAATGATAATTTTTTGTTATTTTATTGATGGGTGGAAGGAGGCAGATAAAACCATGGGATCCAGGAATTCTTAGGGATGACAGTGTTCAAAAGGTGGCAGAAAAATTTGGGTCCTTACATAGGAGGCAATGGGATCTGAGAACTCTATTCAGTTACCTTAACTGGGTTGAAAATTTTGCTAAAGGAAGTGGTATTAGAGAAATGGCTATGATCAAAGTGGTGCAACAAAAACATGGTGGAAAAATTTGTAGCACTCTGTGGTGCTTCTGCTTGAGGACAAGCAGATTTGGGAGGGGAGGACTGTCATGTTCCCTCAAATTGACCATTAGAAGTGTTGACCATTTTAAGTTTCTAGGGGCTCAAGTTGTTATTAATTATTCCTCCTAGGATAATTTTTTGCTAATAATTGTTCTAAGGAATGCATTTAATTTTATTTCAGCAATTTTATTTATTATGCACAATAATGATGTGGAATTAAGGCTTCCATGTCAGAAGGGCGCATTGGGGAAAGCTAGTCAACTTTCCTTGGTAAAATTAAGAAATTCCATGACAAAAGCAAGAAGGAGAATAAAGGGAAGTTGCCTAAAAGCAGAAAAAGTAGATAGAGGTAAAAGCAGGAAAGTATTTCAAAGGGGAGGGCACAGTTTCCTCTTATGGAGCTTAGAAAATCTGTAAGAGAAAATCAGGAAAGTTTTTGAAGGAAAGAAAGAGTTTCCTTATGACCCAGAAAAAGCAGAAAGTTGTCATAACTTAAAAGGGGAAACTTTTGACTAAGGGAGGGTGCAATTTCTAATTGTGAAGGATAATTTTGACTTGGAAATAATTCCACATGGTCCTACTTAACTAATTTCCCAAAGGGGGCACTTTTGTGGCTAGGGTTAGGTCAGCCATGGGGTTGACTTGCTCTCACAGGTCACCATTGGCCTCAACTGACTAAGTAGGTCATCCATCAGTCTATAAAATATGAATTCAAACCTGATGCTTCAGTTTGGTTGATGATTTGATTACTGATGGTTATGAGAGAATTACTTATGAGTGTTGTTCCTCAGACTACTGGGAGATGATCCCCAACCTTCCATTCCCCTCTCCTTCCATCCCCTTTTCTTCCATTGCAGGTGTGGAGCGCTAGCTTGCAGGAATTGAAGGATTTATACAGTTATTTGCAGCCTCCATCAAGTTTAGGTCAAGCTACAGTGAAGCCCTATCTTCAATTATGCTCACAACCCCTTGCTGGTCATGAACCGGGCCTCCTGCCCCTTATTTTTGGAGCATCTTTGTAATGGCCGGTCCATTATGTAATTTATGTTCTTTAATTTCATAATATTTTTCAAATTACAGTTATCAGGTTGAAATATCCCTTTCGATAAAGAATCTTGTCTCAGTTTTCCCTAAAAGGGCCTATTTTATCAATGTATGGGGGAAAATGAAAAAATATGAGTGCTATAAGGAATATGTCATGATGGTGAACTGATTTAAGTGATTTTACATGTTCATAAAAATAATACTTACCTCTTTTATAATTCTCCTATTTTACAGAAATCGATTTGACTTGATTTAACTGCTTTCTTTAGACCCTAGCTAGATTACTATCTTTTAGTGACTAGTTTTGCTAAATGTGATATAAAATGAGTTCTGTAAACTCAAACTAATCCTTGTTAGTTCCTATGGGTCACTAACATACCCAATTTCCCATACCCAAATCCAGAACCATTTTTCATTGGGTTCGTACCACCTTTTGGGATCCTCCTCTGAGCAGGGTTTCCCTTGGCCAAAACTGCCGAAAAAACTCAAATTCATTCAAAAATTCTCAGAAAAACTAAGAAATTATGCAATATATTTTTACCTGCTATTTATGTTATATTAATTCTATAAAAACCCTCTGCAAGTTTCCATAAGCCCCTGGTTGAAACAGGCTGAACTACTCTTCCTAGTTTCACGGTTTGGCTGCCCAGAAGCATGGAAGTAGGTTTCCGCATAGCGGATTATACAACCTAAATGGAACCAGATATAAATGTGTTAAGGAATAGGAAATTCAATGTTTGAACTATCTTTGATTGCTGCCCACTGATCACTTCCTTTTCCTGTAAAATTTCCAAGAAGAATTCCCCAATTTGCCCACTCCAAGAAGGTTTTCTGTGGAGTAATTCAAATTCAAAAATTTTAATTTAAATTACAAAATTAAGAGAGTGTTCATGTTTGCACACTTGACTTGGGAAATCACAGTGACAAATATCTTCTTGTCAGATTTTCAACCTGCCCACATATCTGACATAGATAGAACTACAATTCTGATTTTCGACGTACCTCACATAATTTTTCATATTTCCTACATATTTTTTACAGCGGTAACTAGGCTCATTTCATTGGAGATCTGACGAATAGCTACATTTGAAAATATATAAACATAAACATTCCGACACGTTTGCTATAGAAGCGACGACTTGCGTAAATTATTTTATTCTTTGATGAACGGTTTGTGGAAATAATGATGAGTGGAGCTTGATTTTTAAGGTCAATAGTCTTCATTCAAGCTCTTTGTGAGAAAATGTCAAATAGCAATATTCTTGATCCGGACGAACAAAATTGACAATTGCTTGCTAGATTGTGGGATGGATAGAAAAGAAAGGATGATGGGGAAATTTTATTGTCCATGTAGTCAATGCAGGGGCTTTAAGAGGAGAAGAATAAATATCACAATAGGAAAAACACATTGTAGGGAACATGGAAATGCTGATGGGGGGCATGAATATCGACCATTTGTAAGTTTTGAATTATAAATGAGTTTTATATTGATTGCTTTGGTAATGTATTATTTTAATATTTATTATATTAACTTGTATCGATTGATATTTTCATGTAATTATAAAGGAAAGACATCCTATGACATATCGTCCAGTGGAAGTGCTTTCATAACAAGTACTAGAGCAACATGGAGTTATGAATAATGGAGAACAAGTTAATGATCACATTAAAGAAGATGATCATACTGATAACATAGTTGAATATGATGGTGCAAATACATTGATCCATGATTCATTTAATGTTAAAATTGATGATGATAACGATGTCATGAAAATATTGATGACTTTGATGATGTTCATGATTTACCTCTTCTTGAGAAGGAATATGAACCCCTTTATGAAGGCTCCAACACAAATATTCTCTCTGCTATATTGTTGATAATGAACGTGAAGGTTATGAATTCTATTTCAAACATATCAATCTCACAGATGTTAAGGTATGTCAAATATTCCGTCGCATATATATGATCGTGATAAAGGTTATCTTTGTTCCTCTAATAATTTTATTGTTAATTCATAAGTCAAATTAATATGGATGAAATGTGTTTCATTAATATTATTTATATATTATATTAACTAGATTTTTATTTTTATTTGTTGTAGCTTGATAACTGAATTTTTGTTACCACCGTCAAATATTTTACCTCGCACATATCGATATTTATCTACCATCGTGAAAGAAATTGGAATGCAGTATGAAGCAATTCATGCATGCCCCGGTGACCATGTTATCTATTATAATATACATGAATTTGTAACAGAATGTCAGTAATGTCATATTAGTAGATATCGAGCAGATCAAGTAACAAAAAAGGTGCCTCACAAGGTTCTTCATTATATTCTAATTATTCCATGTTTCCAATGATTGTTCAGGTGCAAAAGTATAGCGCAATTTATGGCTTACCATGCTAGGAACAGAAGTCAAGATGACATTATTTGAATGCCTGCAGATGGTTTTGCATTTACAGATATGGAGGAAAAATTGCCTCACTTTAAAGAAGAACCTCGTAATCTTAGGATTTCTTTGGCAATAGATGGTGTCAATCCATTTGCATAGATGAGATCTGTTTACACGGTGTGGCCTATTTTTGTTATCAACAATAACATTCCTCCATGGTTGTCAATAAAGAGGGAGCACATAATGTTGTTGATGATTATTCCAGGTATATGGTGTCTATAGTTTTTTTTATAATGTAGTGGCATCTCATTTGTCATATTTTGTTTCCTAATTTCATATATATATTTTTTATTTTCCTCTTGTGCATGGTTTATATATTTTTTTTCTAGATTGTGCATGGTTTATATATCAGGTAAGTACCAAGTTAAAGATATGAATGTATATATCGAACCTCTTATTAACGAGCTACTAAAGTTATGGAATTGAATCACTATGTATGATGTATCTAGACCAATACGACAAAGACAATTTTGATTCCATGCTATGCTTGTATGGACAATACATGATGCCCCATGGTTAACCCATTTTTGTAGTTTGTAATTATAAGTTCCACTTTAATTGCATTTAATTTTATGAACTAGCTAATCTACTATGCACACATGTTTTTTTAAATATTCCATTCATTTTATACATAATTATAATTGACATAGATATTCCATCTCTTTATGTAGGTCTTCAAACAAAGGGAAAATTTGCATGTCCACTTTGTGGTCTTAAGATCCAATATCGTCCTTCAAAAGCTTAGGAAAGAAGGTGTTTGATGAGTATAGGAACTTCCTCTCTAAGAATCGTAGGTATCAAACAATTGAAAAAAATATATTCAATGGGAAGCAAGATATTGCATTAAAACCGTAGATATTGACACCTCACCTATGGAAGTTGCAACATAATAGAAATCGTCAAGGTATGTATGAATCATCGTATATGAAAGGTTATGTATTTTTTTATGTGTGTTGTTTATTGTAATTGAAATTGATTTCTGTAATTTCTTTATAAACTACGATTCATGATGGTGTTGTGATCATGAAGGCATTAATGGGATTCCACGAGGAATGAAAAGTTATCCTAAACAATTCAATAGGTTTCCCTAATATGAGCACCTACAAATTGCTCATATGTTTGATATAATGCATATCGGAAGGAATGTGACCAAAATATTATGGTGAATATTTGATGGAAGGAGTGAGAAAGAAAGAATTGCCAAAATTTGCAAAGACATTCAAGAAGGAAACCATGCAATGAAAGACGTCATTCAATTTCATAGCAACGGAGACCAAATTAATATAAACTCACTTCCATGCATCCAAATTAGTTGATCAAGCTTGCTTGATCAACTAATCCAGGGGTGAAGCAAACTCCAAAAGTGCAGGTTGTTGACCTTACTTTTTCTATTTTTTTGTGATTTGCAGGTTTCTCGGACACTTCAATGCATTCGTTTTAGCTGCATAATGGCCTACTCTTCATGCAATATTCTCACTCCTTTCAAATATCATCAGTGGAAGGAGGATATTGAGATACAGTTGCACTCCAGAGGACTCTACAAATTCACCATGGGCACTGAGATAGAGTTGAATGCATTAGTAGAGAGAACAAAATATTGGAATAATCTTGATGAAGGATATGGATTTCTATGCCTCTCAATTTCAAAGGACCTTCTCTTCCACGTGACTAGATTGAAGAATCCCAAGGATATATGGGAAGAACTTGTTGATCTTTCTGATAAGAAAGATGACTTGAAAATCTATCATCTAGAGAATGAGTTGATATCTTTAGATCTATGCAACTTTGAAACCATGAATGACGTATTTACCAAGTTTAAGCACCTGGTACTCCAATTGAAGTAGTGTGAAGTTGATAAGGAAGATGATCAACTCATCCTTGCCATCCATTAAAAACTTGGCCCAGATTACTCTGTTTTTGTGTCCACCTTTCATACCGAAAAGCTTACAATTTCTAATTGGAGGATGCCAACCCTCAATGCATTCATTGAGTCTCTCACCAATGAGCAAGATAATCTTGTTCATATGGGAATAGTCAAATCCTCTAAATATCAAGCCTTGTTTGTTGGGATATCCAAAGCTTCGAATGTCAAAGGGAAGAAAAAGGAAAAGAAGACAAAGTTTGAGCCTCCTAAGGAGAAGAAGCAGTTAGATGAGTCCTCAGGTCCGAGGAGAAATAAGAAAAAGGGAAAAGAAAAGACCCTTTGATCTTTTTGTGAAAGGGTCTTTCATCCAGAAATATATTGTATGGGGAGAACAATTGATCAAATGGCTCTTCTCCTAGAGAAAAATAACATCACTCTTCCAGTTGGCGCAAGGAAGACTAACTATGGAGAAAATAATGAAGATCATGATGAGAGATGTCATGCATTGAAGGTTAGTTGATAAAAAACACATGCTTTCTTCATTAATTCATGAGCTTCCAATCATATGGTTGCATCCAGAGAATCATTCTCTTCATTACAATCTATTGATGGTCCTAGCATTCACATGGGTGATGACACTCAAATTCGAGTTGAAGGGAAGGGTTCTATCAAGTTGAAGCATGGAAAGTTCAATGATGTACTTTATGTGCCCTCCTTAGCTACAAATATGTTATCTGTATACCAGATGACTCACACTGGCCCACCAAAGTGAGTGGTATTTCATCCTTAATTATTGGAGATCATAGATATCTCTACTAGGAACATTATAGCGAAGGGTACTGCAAATCATGCCTTCAAAGCATATGAATTCTCACACTTTCTACCATATTCATATCCAGTGCACTCTCAACTACCACTTGAAAGGGGAGGTAAAACCATTCTATCTACTCCTTTTGCATACGATAAAGTTTCCATTAGTTTTTTAGAGTCTAAAGCATAAGACTTGGTTGTATCAGTTTATGAGATTGAAGATGAAGTTCACAATGATTCAGATCCAAATCTAGTCCCTACTCCCAATCCTAAGCCCAAATGGGCACAAAATGTTATTGGGGCAGCTAGGAAGATGATTGGAAATCCATATGACATAAAGAGGACAAGAAATCATTTTCAAAAAGAGAACCTTGTGCTATGTCAGGAAATCTCACTTCCTTCAAAGAGATGAAACAAACTCCCTGTGAGATTATACATGACAAGGTCTGATCAACTACACTGCTCTCAGAAGAAAAAATGGATCATGTCTCTCTTCCTCCAAAAAGAGACAAATGTTACATTCCTCCTTCCTTCCATCATCATTTTAGAAGAAGATGGAGAAGTCTACAGTGCCATGCCTCAGGATAACTGTGGACATAAGAAGAAGCATGCTGCTTCGCTACACCATAGAGATGAAGGTTACAACAAAATTTTCTCAAGTTTTTAATTCAAAGAGGAATTTCTCTCTTGATATGAAAGCTTGAATCTTGATTATACCTGCTTAGTTTGAGGGGGGTATTTTTCCCATGAGGTTTTTCCTCATTTCCTTGCTTGTATAAGTAGTTAATTTTTGCATTTTATCTGTAATGGGTGACCTTTGGTCTTAGTTACTAGGGCGCACAATTTTCCAAGTTAGCATTCAGGGGGGGTGTTAGGATTATAATCCTCCCTTGTCTAATATGGTCAGTTTAGCCTAACGTAGGAGTCATTTAATCATTATTGAGTCACTAGTACCATTGGGTCCACTTGGCATAATGGGGCCACATGTACCAGTCACTAGAGTGTGAAGAACACAAATTGAGGCTAACTTCCACTGATTGCAATTGCATGCATCCATTTAGGCACCTCCTAGACCAATCCCTACAATTTAGGAGCCATTGGGAGTGCCAACACCAACCTCCTTTAGTTGTTGGAAGTTGGTGACTAGTCAAGCCTAGTTATGAGTTAGTTACATTCAGTTAGATGTCCTCCAGTTCATTTAGCATCAGTCTTTGCATGGCTGCATGTGGGAAGGTGCCTTTTCTCACCCACCACATCAATTAGACTAGTTTAACTGATATAACTGATTGAGAGATTGAATTAGACAAATGGAGATAAATAGTTAAGCTCCGATAGTGATTTAGACATCTCCAATTATCCATGTAGTCAGATTAAGTTAATCAATTCAAATTTCCTCTTATGGATTCGAATTGTCTTGCTATTAATGCTAGTGTATTTCTTTGTAGCAATTATCCATTTACTTTTTTATTAATGAAAGCAATATAAAATTGCAAATCCTTATTGCACTGTTTCATATCATTTTCTGAGTAAATTGTTTGTGGAATCTTCTATAAGTTTTGTCTTGGTCCATAGATTCCTGTGACCTCAATTTTAATACTGTGCACTCAAGGTCCATATGGATGGTTGAGGTCACACTTGAAATTTATGAAGGGTTTGGTTAGATTGCGAGCACATGCTGAGGGTTATATGAGGGAGGGATATATGGTAGACCAAAACATGTTGTATATTAGTGAATATCTTCCTAAGTTAGCATTAAATCTCAATTTACGTCGCATTTGTGATCCAGACTCCAATAACAATTTTGAAGGGGAGTACCTGAAGCGGAAAGGTAGATCCAGGAAGGTGAAAGGTAGTTATTAGCTAGTGGATATTAACTAATACAATACATTTGACAATTGATTTTTATGTATATATATCATACATATTCTATTTTTATATTCAATATATTGCATCAATTAAGAGTGTATATTTTGTTGAGTGAATTTACATCTCTATTGAATTTTTATTTTTATTGTCATCAAGGAGTTGGCCGAGAATGGGATGCACTTCATTATACATCACAAACAATCTTAACTAGATGAAGGTATGGATTGAATGATGTGAACAATATGGTCATGGAATATCATGGGAAGGTGTGGCATCATTGGTTAAAGCAACACATTGCAATGGAGATACCAATACTACACAAAGAGAAATCGATTTAGCATATGGTTTAAAAGATAAGCAGGCATGCATATTAATCAACCACATTTTTTTTTGCAATCATATTGATGTACACGTTGATATTTTTCCCTATATGGCATAAACATGCACTTAATAATAAATATTGGATCATTAATTATGTAATCTTTTCGTGTATGGCTTGTTGTAGGTAAAACACCATAAGGATATGTGGTGCAATGGTTGTAGATATCGCATCAAAAAGTTGGATGAAATGAAGAAAACATTAGATTGTGGGATATCTGCAGTCTTTGAGGGGACCAATGTTTCCTTTAGAAGTGACATACATCTAGAATTCTCAGAAAATCAATACTATGGGTATCTGGAAGATATTCTTCAGTGTGACTTTAAATCCTTCAAGGTAGTTTTGTTTGTTTCCAAATGGTAAAGGTTATGATTGAAACAACGTGATCTCGATAAAACTATTATCGAACATGATAATGGATTTACCAATGTAAATACAAGGTTGTTTGATCCAGGAAGAAGTCCCTATGTTCTTCCAAGCCAATGTGAACATGTATTTTAGTTTGAGGTTCCAGGTAGAGTGGGTTGGTTATTTGTTGTGAGGCATAATCCAAGGGTAAGGACGGTAAAGTATAACGTAGAGGAAGGTAATGAAGAGGTCTCGAAGAAGAAGACAATGTTGAAGATGATCAACATGAGGTAGATGATCATGTTCCAGAAGAATATGTTGAAGAATTAGTTGAATCATATGATGTAGCAGACAATGTCCATGAAGATGATGTCAATGATGACATCATGAGTGCAACTAACATCAATGGTGATGATGATATGGCCGATCATTACAATGTTGACTCTGGATCAAATGATACAGATGATGTCTTGGATGAAGAAGATGATGAAGTCAATTGAAGTCCTCTTCCTCATCAACATATTCATCATCTTCATCATCTTCATCATCTTCATCATCACTGTATTTGTTAGAGCAATAATCCACCTTAGTACCATGTTCATACACCTAGGTGACATTTTCATTTGTCTTGTACTTATGTAATATGGTCTAACATAGGTTATACTGATCAAACTTGGTCTATTAGGTGATTTCTAGCTCATTTACTAAAAGTTGAGGCACTCCACTTTGATCATCGTGACAGTTGAGGCACTCTAGTTTGATCATTATGTCAACCCATGAAACCTCATTGATGATATGTCTCCCTTGGAGCGCTCCCCATCCCTTAAAACATGGAAATTTATTGCTTCCTAGATACTCTTCCACTCACCCATGCCTTCATTTATGATCCAACATGATCCAACCATTTTCACACTAGCATTTTTCTACTATTTGGTATGGTTAGGGAGCTTATTGGTCTACCTAGGGGGGTTTAGGAGTCAAATCCTAAGCTAAAACTTGTATGCATCCATGTGGCCTCAAAGGCCTCATGAATTTTCCCTATTGTATTATAAATATGTACCACACATATCCACAAGTCGCACACTGTTGGCCACTTTTCCTAACTCACGTGACCCAGGTTTTGCGCGGCCCGCAAACCCAATAAAAACCCGAGATACTAGCTCGACAGAGAAAGCCTTGTCGGCAACATCCGCAAAGCAGGCATAGTCTCACTTGAGATATCTCTTCGATGGGTAACTGTCGAAACCATGTTTTTGCGATTCTTCGATGGATTATAGTCCCTTGGCGCGCGACCAAGGAGCTCGAGGATGGAGTCATTTACGCTGAACTGTAGCGCACACCATGCATATATTTTATTAAATACTAATGACGCGACACATATTAGGCCTTATTACTTTAAACATAACGGAATATAAAAGTGAACTAACAGATGGGCGTAATATAACAGACGCGCAACAACGATTGCACCATAAACATAAACTAATACTCAGAAGCAACACATGATAACCTATTCATGCATTCAAACTTCTATTGATAGTATGAAATTCATTCAACCATGATAGGGCCTGCATCATAAGCATAAACATAAATAGAAACATAAACAACCATTCACATTCAATCATCAACAAGTAAGAGAGTTCACGTGGAAACATATCCAGGAAAAACCACAAGGCGCTCTTCATCTGGTATGAGAAATATATGGCACCTTCATCCTGCATTTAACTGTAGACTATCTTATATCTAGCTTTCTGCTTAGACTCTCTCTTGTTCTCATGCTCTGTGTCTTATTTCTCCTAACTACTGCTACCATCTACTGATACTCACATGGCTTGGATCGACTTCTCTAGCATCAGCACCTCTCTAACAGAGCTTCTCTTCTACTGCACTACCTCTGAATGCATCCTACAGACTTCCAACTACATCCTGCAAACTTTAGACTAATCTACCACTCAGATCTCACAACTTCACTCCGCTCCTTTAGAGATCTTCCCACTCCTAACCAATCAAAAGCAACTAAAGAGTAAAAACAACAACCAACATAAAAGCAACCATCACCCAGCCCTCTAACTATTGAATCCCTCCTATTTATACTATTTTACATGAGCACATAGGGTCACCTGCATATAGGCAGTCTATTAATTGTCACCATTGGCTGCCCCTTAGGTTACAGTTGTGGTGATCATTACTTGACATGAGGCACTAACTGCCTTACTTACAACATGCATTCTCTTATGTGGCATCTGCCGAATTAAGCTGACTTCAGCACCTAGGATTGCCCTATTACTTTCGGCTGTTACTCTGCACTTGTGCTACTATTTTACCATGCGACATCTTCCTTCCGCGTAGTTTCCCTTTTCTGCGCAGGTGACAGATTTTATGCATATTCCTTCTTCTACGCAGTTTTCTTTGTCAGCACAGATTTCCTTGTCTACGCAGATTTCTTCTATTCTTGCCACGTGCTTCCTTTTCCTTATTTGTGCTTGCGTGATGGATTGATTCTTGCATGTTTCTTGGTTTGTTCTTATTTCTTGTGTGCTTTCCCTAGGCCCAATAGGACCCCAACACTCACATGTTGCATCTCGAGCCGCAAAGCAACGGACCTGGGAGGTGGCACAACACACACGGCCATTTCTTTGTTGTTAATTTTTTTTTATGCGCACATTCCTCATGCTTCCTCTCTTGCATGTTTTGTTACTTGTGTTTTTTTTTGGCGGTGTTTCCTGCACCGCGGGCTCATCCCAGACTAGGAAAAAATGTTGATATTTTAGATTACAAAACTTGAGTTATACAATTTCTTCCTCGGCATCATCTAAAGAGTCTACTTCAAGAGGTTTTTGTTTTATTTGCTCAAGCTCTTCTTCATGTTGTTCTTCTTGGTCCTCTTCATCTTCCTTTTCCTCTTCTTGCACATCCTTTGGTGCATCTTCCAGTGCAGATTGTTCTGCACTTCCAACCTTCTGTTGGAATTGGCCAAAAATGCGAGTAAGCCTTTCTATCTCTCGGTAGGCTTATTTTTCCTGCTGCTCCAGTTCCTACACTTGGTCGGAGCTAGGGTTTTCCAATGACACATTGGCCATTTCCTGCATGAACTCATGGATTATCTGTTGGACACGGTGAATTATCCCTATCACCCTTTTAGCTTCAGCTTGTTTCTCGGCTGTCTCTTTGTTGCACATGTTTTCCTGCTCACGCAGGGTTATTTCCTTATCCTGGAGATGCTTGAGCTTAGTGCCTTTGGCGATTTTCTCCTTTGTTGGTAGCTTCTTAATCTCTTCCTTTAGCACCAATACCTATAGGTCTACTTTCCGTGCCTACTCAACAAGCTGCTCCGTAGTCTCATCCTTGATGAGTTGCTCCCATACCGGGACAATTTCTTCCACCACCACTATGCAGATCTTCTCGGCTTCCCTAAGCCAGCCAACAGCTTGCTATGCCGATGGTTTCCTTTGTTGCACAAATTTGGGGGGCGTGCTCAGCTACTAGTTGGTCTTTAATTCCCAAACCTATTTCTTTAGATCTGCGGCCAGTTTGGATAACCGCCTCAGTTGGTGCACAGGTTCTGCCTCGCCTTCTTTCTCATCATCTGATAGTTTCGTGGATTCCTCCTTTATGGATTATTCCTGTGAAGCATTAGAGGAAATTTTAGGTCTAAAATGGGATTCCTAAGGAAAATAATAAAATAATAGTCAAAATAATAAAATAATAGTTATTAATTTTGGAGAAAGAATGAAAAAAACTACTTTTTTGTTCGTATTTTCAACATATGTCCCTGTGTTTTTACTCAAATTTTGAGTGGAAGGGATCATTGGATGCAGAATTTAATTCTGCATCCAACGAGTACCCACACTTCATACTTTTGGTAGACCCTGCTACCCCAAAAACAAGAAATACCCGAAAAATGTGATGACAATGTCATCATCACATTTTTTTCAGGTATTTCTTGCTTTTGGGGTAGCAGGGTCCGTCAAAAGTATGCAGTGTGGGAACTTGTTGGATGCAGAATTAAATTCCACATCCAACAAGATCTCCCATTTGAAATATGAGTAAAAACATACGGAGATATGTCGAAATTATGAACAAAAAAAATAGTTTTCTTTTATGACAAATATGTCGATTCAACCATTATGGTTGACTCATTTTATTAAAATTCTATTGATTCTTGAATTCCAACTCACAAAATTTATTGTTGGTGCATTTTCTTATAAGGCCCATTTTAGACCCCAAATTTTCTCTAATGCATGCCTCTGCGCTTGTGCTTACAGGTCTTCCTGTTGGCACTTGATGATTTGTTTGTACATTTTTGCTTTCTTGGATGCCTTGGTTTCCTGATATGCAACCACATTTTATAGGATTCTTACCTCTATAGCTGCAACATGTTGAATGGAATAGATTTGTGGAAATGTTAGCTTAGAGAAATCCAAAGTTAATGTGTCCAAGCTATGGACACTTGTATCTGTTTCTGTTGCATTTGTAGAAAATGCCTGCATGAGCATTTCTATTCTCAAGGGTGGGAGCAGCACCGGCGTCACCAAAGCGTTCGATGGGTCTACGTCATAGGTATTAGCCTGCATGGTGTTGTGCACTTCTATAATGGCCTCTTCCAGCTGAGTAACTTGCGCAGTGAGTGAAGTCGTCCAATTGGTTTGTTTGCGTGTGATATCACCTAAGGTGGACTCGGTTATTTCTGCAATTGCCTCTCTAAGAAGAGTCAGATCCTCTTATACTATGTTCATGACTTGGGGTCGACTGGCCCTCTGCTTTTTCTTGTGTGGGATGCCCGAGGCTTTTGCATATTCCTCCATGGGCTCTTTTCCCTTTCTTTTTCTGGTTCTTTCCGCGCGCACCTGCTTATCAGTAGGGGTGTCTTCTTCGCCATTGTTGGGTGGGTATCTCTCTTCTTCTTCTTCTTTTTCTTAGGCGTCATCTTGATGCTCCCGGGTGCTATTATTGGCACAATCCTATGGGGGGTTGTCCTGTGGATCCCCCTACAGTGCTTGCTTCTTTGTAGGCACCTCCACACACTGGCCAATCCATTCTTTGGGCCAATCTTCGATTTGCCTCTCGACATTTGCATCTTTGATGATGAAGAAGGTCTAGAGTGCTTGCTTCTTGGGGTCATTGAGTGGATACAAGATGATGTTGTGTAGCCCTGCGTGGAAGTTAATGAAAGGTCTGGCCACCATCGTAGGGAACAGTCTATATTACTTGCACACGATCTGTCTAAGTCTTTCTCCTTGGAGAAAGAATTCAATCTTTGTATTGCTCTTGCGATTGCTATCTTTGTGGTCCTAGAGATTCTATAACTGTGCACCAAGGAACTCCATTGGGATGTCCATGGGTTGATATTCTGGTGGAGGATTCCAGGTTGCAAACGAGATCAGAATGAGAAGCCATGAGTAGTGGAATTTCACCATGAGAAGTTCCTGCGCATCAACCATGTCATCCATCAGTTCATTCATGAGGAACTGGGACTAGTTAATGTGCATTCCTTGTGGGCATTGCTTTGCTATCTCTACTATTGTAGTAGTGCATTTAGTAGGCCTCATCTTGCTCAAAACATTATTGCATAAGATTTTTTATAAGGACCTTACAACAATGTCATTGATAGAGCTAATGAGGTATCCCTTCTCACCGCAGGAAAGTTGGTACTTTCCCTTCATGTCATTTTTGTCCAGTTTTTCCCCGTCCTTCTGCAGATACAGGGCTAGGTCAACTCCGTAACACGGGAGATCCATGATGGCCGAGACCAGTTCAATCGTTACCTCATATGGCTTGTCTAGCCAGAGGTAACCTCCATGGAAGCATACTAGAAGTTTCTTGACATACATCCCAAATGGGGCAGTGCAGAAAAAATGCGGCATAAGGAGCATATTTAAGATGCCTGACTACTCCAATCCACACACCCACTCCATTGCAGAAACTACTATTCTAGAGAAAATAGCAGGGGCGTTTTTAAGGCCAAAGGGCATTACCCTGTATTGGTAGCATCCCCCTTATGTTACAAAGGTTGTCTTGTGGTGGTCCTCTTGCGCAATTATGACTTAATGGTAGCCCAAGAATCTGTCTATGAATGAGTACATTTATTTCCCACCGACACTCTCCAAGACTTCATCTGTAAATGGTGTTGGGAATGGTTCATGTAGGAAGGCATCGTTTAGCTTCCTAAGGTCAACACAGATCCTAACCTATTATGTTGCCTTCTTGTCGTGAATCACTATAGGGCTTATCCACTCTGATTCTTCAACAGGTTCAATGATTCCTGCTTCCAGCATGTGATCTAGTTCAGCTTTCACTTTTTCTTTATAGCACGGATTTAGTCTATACAGGCGTTGTTTTAGTGGTCTTGCATCGGGTTTGAGTGGGATTTTCATTTCGCTCAAATCTCCTACTATCCCCTTCATTTCCTTGAATTTTTTTGGGAATAGGTCCTAGAATTCATGTAATAGATCAGTGATTTTTGCTAGTGTCTCTTCGTCCCAATAGTCTCCAATGTTAGCAAATTTTGGACTATCCTCTAACCCAATGTTAACTTTCTTGATCTTTAGCGGCTTGATGAACTGTTCACTGGAAACATTGCTTCCTTCTTCTGTGCATGATCCTTACGAATCTGGAATATTGATGTTAGCTGGATCATCCTTCGGGTCTTTGGAGAGGTTATAGCATGTCATCCAATGCTGAACTGTCTCATAGCACTAGTGGGATTGTGCAGTACAGGGTTGAGAATACACAACCTCTAGTGAGATCTCCATGAATATCTTCTCCTTAATAGTCTTTAGCACAATATCAACTATTGGTTTCTCATCTATGAACTGGAATGTGTATGTGAAATTCTGCACAACCTTTTCCCATTCTCTTGTTTCTTGGCGCAACTCCATAGATGCGTACCAACCTCTGGGTTCCATTTCAAGACTATGGATGAAGTGGTGCACCCACTCCTGGCGTGGGTAGTTTGAGAGCGCTGCAGAACACTGCTCCAAGTGCTCAACTGGGTATGATAGCCCTGTATAGCTTTGTGTTATAGTTTTGACCTTGTTTTCGAACCTTACTTCTAGTAGCTGTCTACACTGCGGCCATTCAGTTATCAACCTTTTGTGCATACCCCACCATCACGCAGGTGTAGCTTTTAGCGTAAATTCCAATGCAGATAGTCGCTGCGGCTCTATTACTATTTCTTCAAACTCACTCAAGAATGTTTCCAAGTTAGGAAGTCCTTCATATGTAGGCAGCGACCGCGCCTGAGTTCCCACTCGTCGGACAGACTTAGTTATCTTGACACATCTCCTCATAGAGACTTCATGTAATTGATTCTGCCAGTTCTCAAGTGCCTCTCTTGAGTCTGATGTACATGAACTTGCGCATCTACAGCTCAGGTTACCATCCGCAGTAGGATTAATTTAATCCTCCTTAAGGGAAGTGACATTATAGATGTTATCAAGGTGATCACCTTGCCCTTCGTTGAACACTGGTTCAAGGTATCTCTGTCCTTCCAGTGGATCGAGGGGTGCGACTACCCTCATCTCATCATCTTCAAATGATATGATCCTTCTTTTGAAGTTTATAATGGTTTTATTTCCCATTTCCCAATCGATCCCTAGCAGCGTGGGATATGGGTTAGTATCATCTACTATATTGATGACCTCGAAGTCCGCAAAAGTGCGCAATCCTTCAATATCCACTTGGACCTGACTCAATCTACTAATGGGCAGGACCTTTGCCTAATTAGAAGCCTTAATTGAATTGGGGACCATTCTAGGTGTTATAACTAGATCTTGTTCTTAGTTTATCTATTCTTTTTGTCCTAATTTTCAATCGTTGGTTTAAAATGATTTTACATTTTATGTTGATTTTAAGAACTTTTGATAATCAGTAAATTNATGCTTTTAATGGTTGAATTATTTCATTAATTTAGTTTTAAGGTTTGTCTTTTGGGCTTATTAGTTAATATGTATATCTTTAAGCTTTCAAAAACTTATAATTAAAAGTTTATTCCAAGTTTGCTTTATAATCTAACCCTCATTTTTGAGTCCTTTGTCAAATATTTTCATGAGGAGATTGTTGATGTAATTGTAACTTTAGAATGTATTCACTTGTATTTCTTATGTATTGTAACCCAAGGTTTATTCCGGGATGTATTTGTAATGTACTTGAGTCATGTCATCCCCCGAGGTTCCTATCGGGAGTTTCTATAATATAAACAAGTCATGTCAAGTCAAGGTGGGTAACCCTCCTATTGTCTAAGGGTTAAAGTCCCCGCAGTTTCGGAGCACTAGGGTTATTATACTCACCTAGTGAAGTCGGCCCTATTTGGGTTTAGTCAAGTCGGGAATTAGTATAAAAAGAGAGCTAGCCTCTCTATTTATCACACACTCACTCACACTCAGTTGTAGCACATAGCTGAGGACGAGAAAGACACTGGGGAAAGGAAGAAAGAGGTTACTGCTGTTGAGAGATCATCTTACTGTTTTGGGTTTCACTTTTGGTGCCGATCCTATCTCTGAGGAAGTTGCGGGGTTTTCTCCATTTATGGTTTCCCCTAGGAAAAACACTGTGTTCATTTTCTCTTGTGTTTGATTGTTGTGCTTATTGTTCTCTCAATTAAAGATCCTAATGAAATTCTAGCTTAATGTTTAAAATCTAACATGGTATCAGGCTAACCTGAGAAGAAGACATTGTGCAGCTGCGGGAACTAGGGATTCCTATTTTGTGGATCTCTCTCCATAGTTTTTTAGCAAAATTAGGGTGGAATAACTCTCCTCCCTAGGGTGCATCTTTCTATTGAAGCAGAATCCAATTCTGAGGTTTTTCAGTTTTGGACCTGACATTGCTGCCGAAAATTAGGGATTTTCACAGAAGAGGAATTTTTCAGTGAGCCTAGGCTTGGATTGAGATCCTACCCAAAATCAAATTTAGGGATCAAATTCAAAGCATTTGGTTGGACAGAACTCTAGAAAATCAAAACCCTAATCTGCTCCTAAACCAACACTGCAGGATTTCAACTCCAAATCCAGATCCGACATCTTGACCTGGTAAGATCTAAATCTTTTGTATTTCCATTTGAGGTTCTCAATTAAGATGTCTCATCATATCAAGCTTGATGAAAAGCTTGAGGGAGCTGATAACTTTCGAGCCTAGAAGTATAGGATCTCCCTGGTCCTAGAATAAAATGAGTTGGACTCCTACATCCATGAGGAGTTTCTAGTTCCAGAGGGAGATGAGGTCAAGGCCTTACATAAGAAGAAGTTGGTTATGGAAATGAGGATCATTGCCGATTCAATCAAGCATCACCTCATACCATAGGTGTCCTCCCTCAAGACACCTAAAGCTATGTTTGATACCCTAACCAAACTAATTGAAGGGAAGAACATCAATTGGAAGATGACTCTAAGGAACTGGTTGAAGAATGTAAAGATCTATAATGAAGAGGCCATCTAGTCATAATTCACAAGGGTCTCCTAGATCAAAGAACAGCTAGAAGCAGTAGACGAAGAAGTGGAGAATGCAGAAATTGTGATGACAACCTTGAATGGTCTCCCTAGGTAATGGGATTCTTTCATCCAAGGAATCTGTACTAGGAAGAAGTTAGTCAAGTTCAGTATACTGTGGGAAGAATTTTCACAAGAAGAAGCTTGGATAACAATTCGAGAAGAAAATATGGGAAGTGAAGATCAAGCTCTCACAGTACACTCCAGGAAAGGAAGAAGGGAAAATCATCATCACCAAAGTAAGCATTCTCATCAGAAAAACAATCCTGTAAGAAGGGATCCATCCAAACTCAGATGTTATACATGCGATGAAATAGGACACTTTGCTAGAAATTGTCCCATGAATAAGAGTGGATCCAAGAAGAAGAAGAACTCCAAAATAAGAAATCATGCTCACACTGCTGAGGATGATGATCCTCCCAGGAAGAGAGTAAAACAAGAAAGTGAAGACTCTTCAAGTGAAGATGAATATGTTCTGATCTCCGCTCTCATGGGAACTGTCACTCATGGAAGCAAATATTGGCTTATTGACAGTGGGGCTTCCAAACACATGACATGTTTCAAGGAATCCTTTCAGAAACTATTTGAACATAATTAACTCCATAAGGTGAAACTTGGGGATGACTACCAATATCCCATAAAAAGGTAGTGGTGAATCCTCCTACAAGCTAGACTCTGGAAAGTCTATGAAAATGAAGGATGTCTTGTTTGTACCAGGAATAAAGAAGAATATTCTATCCATATTAGCACTAGATGCAAAAGGCATGAGGGTTGTATTTGTAGATGGCCAAGTCCTCATGTGGTCAAGAGGAAAGACTATTGACGATGCAATAGTAATTGGAGAACAAGAAGGAGGTTTATACAAATTGAAGGGCAATCCAAAACAAGCCTTGGTCCATGACACAGAAGATCCAAATGAAATTTGGCATAGAAGGCTTGCACATGTGCAATACAGAGCACTACCACTTGCAAGCAAAGTTGTTGAAGGTCTTCCAGAAATTCAAGCAAAACATGAAGGGGTCTACAAAGGATGTGCGAAAGGAAAGAGTACAAAGAAGACATTTCCAAGTAGCAAGAGCAAGGCAAAAGGAATCTTGGAAATCATCCACTCCGATGTATGTAGACCAATGTCATCAAGTTCACTAAGCAGGTATGTATACTATGTTTCTTTCATTGATGACTTTTCTAGGAAGACATGGATTTACTTCATGAAGAACAAAGATGAAGTTTTCAGCAAGTTCAAGGAATTCAAAGCCTTGATCGAGAACCACATAGAAAAGAAGATCAAGACCTTTCAATCAAATAATGGTGAAGAATTCACATCAAATGAATTCAAAGACTTATGCAAAGAATCAAGGATTAATAAGGAGTTATCCACTCCATATAATCTACAACATAATGGGGTTGCAGAAAGGAAGAATATAACTATCATGGAAGCTGCAAGAGCAATGCTTCATGATCAAGATCTTCCCATGCATCTATGGGCAGAAGCTACTAGAACAATGGTGTATGTACAAAACCGTACTCCACACAAAGTACTCAAGAACAAGACACCTGAAGAAGTCTTTTCTAGAAAGAAAATAGAAGCCAGCCATCTCAAAATATTCGGTTTTCCAGTGTACATACACATTCCAAAAGAGAAGAGAACAAAATTAGATCCTTCAGGAAAGAAGGGTATATTTGTGGGATACTCTGAAAGCTCGAAGGATTACAGAATATACTTTCTAGGATTCAAGAAGATCGACATCAACAGGGATGTAACATTTGATGAAGACACATCTTACAACAAATCCATAAAGAGACTTGCTGAAGAACCTGAAGAAGCAGAAGCACCCAGAATTCATGATACAACCATGAATGAAGAAACTCAAGAAGAAGATCGAGAATTTGAAGAACCACAAAGACCTATAGATCCACCTCAGGAGAAGAATCCTCATAAGAGGAAACCTGCTTGGGTATGAGAAATTATCCAAGGTGTGGAAAGATATGGGGCTCTAGAAGAGAATCACAGAGAAAGAAAGAGAACTAGATCCTACTCCAGATATGTAGCTTTACTATGTGACTTTATTAATGAGGAACCTTCCAATTATGAAGAAGCAGTAGAACAAAAATAATGGAAGGATGCTATGATTGAAGAGTATCAATCAATCATGAAGAACGATGCTTGGGATGTTGTCCCAAGACCGGAAGGGAAGTCGGTTGTAAATTCCAAATGGATCTACAAGATCAAGCATGCTGCAGATGGCAACATAGAGAAATATAAGGCAAGATTCATGGCTCGTGTTTTCTCATAGAAAGAAGGAATAGATTATGAAGAAAATTTTGCACCTGTAGCCAAATACACTTCCATCAGATCAGTAATTGCTCTGGCTGCAGTAATGAAATGGAAGATACACCAAATGGATGTCAAGACTACTTTCTTGAATGGTGTAGTGGAAGAGGAAGTGTATGTAGAACAGCCACTCAGTTTTGAGACACATGACAGGGAGTCTCATGTGTGTAGATTGAAGAAAGTACTACACGGTTTGAAACAGGCACCCAGGACATGGTACGGCAGAATTGATAGCTTTCTATCTAGTTTGGGATTTACCAAGAGTAAAGCAGATTCCAACCTTTACTACAAGGTTGAAGATGCCAACCCAGTTGTTAGCGCCTCTATTTTGAACAGCTGAGGAAGAAATATGATGGAGGAGTAATAAGAAGATACATGAACTTGGCTAAGTTTAATAGTTTGATTCTATTATTAAACTGCGCATAATGGTTAATTTGGCATGCAATCCAATGGTGTAAAGAGATTGAGGTGAAGATCTACAGTTTAAAATAGATCCTCTAGATAAATATGTGTGGGAGATGAGGAGAAGTAGATGTGGTTAACAAAACTTGAAGATCAACGATGATGGAATGAAGCAAACGAAATATATGGCTGAGAAATAGTCCGCTGAATAAAGATGCACACATGAAAAGAAAAGGAAGGCTAGCAGAATTTATACAACCGATCCCAATCCAATGGCTTATGTGAAAAGTGAAAACTCATCGACGGTTAGTATTGTTTCCGGAGAGTAAATTTGTGAGATGGTTAAAATGGAAAGGTGGTAGCGGAATATAAACCATGTTCCACATGGTGGCTCGAAGTGAATTCCACGGAGAAAAGCAGTTAAGGAAAAATCGCTTAAGGAAGGCTCTGGAATAGACCGTCATATAAAGGTAAAGTTGACTTGTTTTTAAAAAATCATTTTTATTTGCATGCTGCGGATGAGAGAAGGAGACAGTCTGCCATCTTTCTGAAGTCAACCTTACGTATCTATAGTCACAGTCACGGGTAAGCCTTCAAAAACTTAAGCATTGTTCAAAGAATTATCGCCATTGTTTGTTATGGAAAGGAAACAGGGGTTAGGAGTTTGAAGTAGAGTTCTGGATGAAAGGAATGAATTTATTGTCGATAGGGAAAGGAATGTCTGTGACTCGATTTTATCAGTTGGAAATGTATTAGTCTCTAAAGAGTGGTTGTGGCAGTGTAATTTATAGGGAAATGACGTTTTGAATTTTTACAAGTCTTTTTCATATTATTTCGCTGTTGAGCAAACTTTACTGTTTCTAGAATTTGTTGAATGGTGCGCAAGTAGTTATTCACCTTCTGAAAGAGTCATCATGAGTCATACCACTTCCAAAATACTTTGTAATATTGATGCAAAATCCATTCGTGGAATACTTAACATACCTAATAATTTCCCTGACAATTGTGAGTCTGCGAATGAGTCTGTCCTAGTCGAAATGTACAAAATTTGTAAAACCGAAGTTAGATGCGAATTTCTGTCTAGTATTCTTAAAGAGGGTCAGTCATTAGAGGGACTTTTTCTGTCGTATAATGTTAACATTTTCAAAAAATATCTACAGTTGGTCATGTATTTAGTCTGTCAAATTTTGAGTCTAGATGATGATATTCATATTAGCAAAGTTGTTTTATGTTTCTTATTGCAAATGAGTTCAATTGATCCCCAGTCTCATTTAGTCCATTATTTCAGTCTGGATGAGTATTTGGCTGAAGTCATCCATGTCTAGTTAGTTGAATTTTCAAAGGTCAGGTTTTTCAAATATCAATCATACTTATTGAACATGTTGCTGTGTTCAAATGTATCAGAGTTACAATTCCTGTCCACTATTTTCTCTCTAGATCTTCCAAAATAAATCAATATGTTTGAGTTTGTAAATACCATTATGTCCGAGATGTACAAGTTGCTATTTGATGAAGTATTACCAAGAGTGTTAGAGGAAATGAAACTCATGCTGTAGTCATCCTCAGAGGACATAATAGGAGACCGGTTCTTATACAAAGATTTTACTGTTTTAAGGGTGTATGGTTTCACTGGGGAACCGTACAAGTTACCTGTTTTTTTGACTCCAAGAATTTTTGCACTTGAGTTCATGAGGTAGAGATTATGTGCAGAGGAGGAGCATTTTGGAGCATTCAAGAAGTCTTCTAAAATTAAATTTCCCCTTAAAATTGGTCCATTTATTTTCAAAAACAAAAGTGCCTTGATGGTTGTAGAAAAGTTATTAGAAATTATGGATTTCCAGAAAGAACAAAGAATCAATTATGATCCACATCATATCATTTCTCAGAGGAAGTAATCAAATAAAAACAAACCATTTGATCATCAGGTTATTGAAGGTTTAGAGGAAATAGCCAATTTGTCTTGTTTTGAAGAAAGTCCATGAATTGATGAAAGTAGGAGCAATGAGTTGATTGCAGCCGTTCAAGCACCTGAAAATCCTAGCATTCTCAACAAGAGAAATATTTCTGAGATGGAGAGTATGGATGTGGATGAAAACATTTCATATAAAAAGATTAAAACACATTCTTAGGATGATCAAGTTTCAGGAGAAATAATTTCAGAAGATTCAAAGAAAATAGTTTTGTTCCCGAAGAAGTTAGTACAAATACATCAGTATTCCTTTGGAGGATAAGGTAATGCAAATCCTAGTTCATGTTTTAAATCCAGGGCAGAGTTCGTGTCAAGTTATGCTAAAAACATATGCAGTCATCGGAGGAAACCGAAAATCTACTTCCTCGAGTTAGAAGTCTAGTCGATCAAAAGACATCACTGATTTCTACTCGAGATGTGGAGAGGAACACCTTGAAGTTTGCTATGGTTAGTGATAAAAGAGTATCTGAGATGGAAGTAAGATTAGATAAAATTAGTGTCCACAACCAGATACAACTCCACAAGAAGACGAGGGATATTATTTATTCAGATTTAATACATGCTGTTATGAAAGTTAATAAACTTCAAGCCCTTGTAGATAAAATGGAAGTCCAATTGAAGCACAGGAAAGTAGAGAATAAAGCAAATCTGATCCAAATTAAAAAATTATAGAGAGATGTTATAGTCTTGGGAAGTGAACGAGGAAATGCACAAGCCACCAAAAATATTTTAGAAGAAAAAAACAATACCATCCAGGTATTGAAAAAGAAGCTTAAAATCCCAAATCCCGAACATGCTCAGTCCCTAGAGTTATTTATATTGCAAGAAGAAAAAGATAAAGTTTACCAAGAAATGATGGACTACAAAGGCAAAGAATTGAAACTGCAGGAAGAAAAAAGTAGATGGGAAATGGAAAAAGCTGAATTGATGACCTAGATTTCAAAGTTAAAAAGGATCAGAACGATGAAAAGGAAATTATGGAAGAGAGCTCTAAAGCCAGACTCCTGTTGATACAGATTTATCTCTTGTGAATATTGAAAAACCTTTAAGTGAATTTTCTGCTGATGATCTATTAGTGCCTATGTCATAGGTAAGTCTAAAGGATGTGGAGATCAAGGAATTGAAAGAAGAAAATTAGAAAATTAAATCAGAATTGGCTAGGATCATTGAAAATAAGAATAAAATATTAAATGATAAAAGCCAGTTGTAGAAAAGTTTAATGAGTTGAAAGAAAGAAGTATAGGAAAAGCTCCTCTACAAGGAGCTAAGCATATAATTTGGGATACATTATCTATGGAAGTTACTAAGTTTAGGCACTATCTAAATTTTATTGATGATCAAAGTGAATTAGTTAATTTAGAAACTCAAAGACTAAAGTTGGCAAATGAGACCATGGAGAAGAAGCCTTTAAACACAACTCAAAATGCTTTAAATTTTTTGAATTCTTTAACATATCAAAAGTTGCAGGAGATTGGAATTAAGGACATAGTAGCTATTGTACTATGGTTGAAGAAATTTATTAACAAACATCAGCTCATGAAGGTGGTGCAAGATAAAGCAAATGAAATGTCTTCATAGATAAATGATTTCAGACGTGCTTTTAAGGAGTCATTTGAAGACAGCCTCCCTTATTTCTGGGACGATGCGGGAAGATTATTTTTTCAGGAACATTATCATAGTCTATTAGTACAAAACTACATGGACCATTCCAAGTTTGAAGACTTGGTAAAAGGACTGACTGAAAATATCATCGTAGATAAATTAATAGAGGATTTCAAAATATTGCAAAATTTCTTGATCGTTAGAGGAGGATTGCCCACATTATCTTATGAGGCCTATGTGGATCTGGAAGTATCTATCAGAGAAATGATAGAATATGACACCCCAAGTGCAGAAGAATGGAGGACCATGGAAAGATTTGGGAAGACCAAGTATATTCTTCATCCTTGAGAACAGGTGTTGTGCATCATGGAGTTGCTTATTCAAGCCTTGTTGTCACCAAGTTTATTATAATTAAACAATTTGTTATTAGAATCGACGCATGTAGTTTATTCCTAGTTGTTAGGGATAGAGTTACAAAAACTTTGATTAACAGATTATTCAGTTATTCATCTTCTTGGGAAGAAGTTATTTGTGTATATATTTGAATTTACTTGATGTATTGGGGGTTGGAACCCATATGTTTGATCAATGTGTTTTTTGAGGACATATAGTTTTTTAAATAACAAAGCTGAGTGTTGGTTGATCATCAAAGATTCCTGTGTCATTTATGTTACAGTCTGTGCCTTTCCTTTCTATGTGATTGTCTTCTAAGTGCCTACATTCCATTTTGTTTTCTTCATATCTAAAGCGTAGTGTTGAATAGTTTAGAATTCATGCTTGTTATGCTCTGGCGATTGTTTCAGATATTTCATAAATATTTCTGCTAAAGTTGATATGGAATTCATCTTATGATGCTATATATTGATGGATTGTTCATGTTTCTTTCTCATTTGCCTGAAATCAATGAATGACTGTGACTGGATGGTTATATTGCCTTTGTTGAAATCCCATGTATGAAAGCTTTGTATTATCTTTATCTATTTGACTCCATTTCCAAATGGTTATATGTGTTGTTTCAACCATCTGCATAATTTTAAAGTATTGATTCCTATATCTAGCCCTCTTAAATTTATATTTGAGAGATCCCTCCTGGAAAGAAAATCCAGTTTCTTTCTGAAGTGGTTTTTGTTGTTACCTTTGGGATTTACCTTTTACAACCTGGATACATTCTGAGTGATAACAAATTGGCGCCGTTGTCGAGGAAGAAAGTGCAAATCCACCCTGGGAAGAACGACAGAGTTTTAAAGATCAAGAAAAGAATTCAGTGGGAAAACATGAATTTTTTGTCAGTGAATAAGGTTGTATATTTTCCCTGACGATTCCAGTTTAAGAGTATTTCAAAATTCCAGAAGTCATTCTAGCTTCGAAAATACATACACGAGGTAATTCTAATACCAAAATTTTAAAGAGTTTGGAAGATCCAGAAAAATTGTTTAAGAAAAAAGATAGATATTTCTCTGTTTGGTGCATCATCTTCTCGAGATTCTCATAGTATTTTTGACCATGAATGGGAAGTTAATATTGGAAAGGGTTTGTTGAAGTCTAAGTTCGAATTTGATCTTAAAAACATTGAATTTAACCCTCGTAGATTAGAGTCTTATTTACTTGATTCCCTTTAGAGAGATCTGCAACAGTCTGCAAAGGTTGAAGAAGCACTTGCTGTTCAAAATACTCAAAACTCCTTAGAACCTCTAAATCCACCTAGGCCAATGGCAACTAGATTTGCTCCTTTGCATTTACCAGCTGTATTGCATGACCTTCCCCAAAAATATTCCCAAAGAATTTCTCTGTTTGATGGGGAAGGAGGCATAACTGCAAAACAGCATGTGGCTAAATTTGAAGATTTTGTTGACTTGGAGGAAGTCGATTATGCAGATGTAAAAATGCGGTTGTTTGCTCAAAGTTTACCAGGAGAAGCAAAGAAATGGTTTAAATATTTTCCGGCTAGATCTATATTGACTTTTCAAGCTTTCCAAAATGCATTTTTAGAAAGGTGGGATGAGAAACAAAGTCCTTTGCATCTTTTGTCTCAATATAATAGTCTAAAGAAAGGAGGTTTTGAATCCATTCATGAATTTTCAAGTAGGTTTATGAGAGTTTATAATTCCATTCCAGAAGATATAAAACCTTCAGCAGCTGCTGCTAAACTTCATTATGCTGGAGCTTTTGATAACGACTTTGCATTTTCATTAAGGGAAAGAAAATCAGTGAGTCTTTCTGCTATGTTCACAGATGCTTTAGAAGTGGAAGCAAATATGATGGCGAGTGGAAAAATGAAACAAAGAGACATTGATAGGAGGAAAAAAGAAGAAAATATGCCTTCTACTTCTTCTTCTGCTACTGATATTAAATTTGAAATGATGTTGAAGACAATAGAGAAGTTGATGGATAGATTGACTGTGGACAATAGATCATTCAATAGAGAACAAGATAATCCTCAAATCAGAAATCTGAATTTCAGAAGACCAAATCCTCCTATGCCTCCACAAAATAGGAAAAGAGATATGAGAAATCCAAGGAATCAAGAAGAGCCGCAGATTCGACCACCATTCCCTGAGAATTATGTTGCTGATGAAGAATATCCTGCTGAGAATGAAATTCATCTTTTTGGGGAATTAGATTCAGAGATATATCTTAATGAAGAAGAACATAACATGTTTGCACAAGAAGATGGAAATGAAGAATTTGAAAAGGAGTCAGAGTAGTATCAGAGGGGTTATCTGCATGCTATGGATGATGTACAGAGGAAGATTAGATTGAGAAATAGAGAAGTTGTTATAAATAAAGGGAGGCTAAATCCAAATCATCCTTCCACCAGTTCATTAAATACAAAAAAAGGAAAGGAAATACAAAAAGAGTCTGTTGTAAATAAAGAAGTTGATAACGAAATACAAAAAACAAAAGGAATGAAACAAGTAGCACCAATAGATGTAGAGAAAGTTAATTCTAATTTTAATTTGCAGAATGAACTTTCCAAGCTAAAAATCTCTGTTCCTTTTAATGAGTTGTTGAGAAATAATGAGTATAGAGATACCATAACAAAGATGGTTAAAGGTCAAGGAGAGTTTCAATCTAGCATTTTGGAGTTGATAGATGACAATCCTACTATTTCATTTGGGCCAAAAGTTGAAAGTATAGATAATGAATAAGTTCCTCCTTTTTATTTGAGTTTAAATGTGCATGATATGGTGGTACATAATGCAATGTTAGATTCAGGTGCATCACATAATGTAATGCCAAAGGGAGTAGTTGAAATTTTGGGATTGAAAGTGACAAGACCTTATAAAGATTTGTATTCTTTTGATTCCAGGAGGGTGAAGTGTCTTGGTTTAATTAAGGACATGGTAGTAACTTTGAATAAATTGCCATCTAAAACAATAGTAATGGATGTGGTAGTGGCAAACATTCCACCAAAATTTGGGGTGTTGTTATCAAGGTCTTGGACTTCAAAGTTGAAGGGTAGTTTACAAATGGACATGTCATATGCCACTATTCTTGTCCAAGATGGGAGTAGGAGGTTGTATAGTGAGAAAAGAACTCCTTATGTAGTAAGCAGTCAGGATAGACCTAAAATTCATCATATATATGCTGTCGATACTGATTTGGGTTCTTCGATTTTCTTTAATGATACTGTCCCATGTTATTTGGAGTCTACCTTGCAAATGAAATCTAAAGAAAATAAAAAGGAAGGAGTGATAGAACAAAATTCTTTGGAAGAGAAACAAAAAGAGATGGTTTGTGGACTATGTATTTTGATGGATCTGTGGCAAAGGTTGGTGCTGGTGTTGGTGTGTACATAATTTCTCCTATTAGGGATTTTAAAGCTTTATCATATAAGTTAACATTTGAATGCACAAATAATGTATCTGGATATGAAGCTTTGTTACTTGGGTTACATGAGTTGAAATATCTGGGAGCATAGAGGATAAGAGTTTTGGGAGATTCAGAGCTGGTGATAAATCAGGTGAATGACAGTTATTAAACCAGACATCCCCGAATGAGAGCTTATAGAAATGAAGCATGGGATATGATTGGTAAATTTTTTACAGAGCGTACAATTAAGGTGGTTCCTAGATATGAGAATACAATAGCTGATTTTTTGGCAGTAGCTCTTGGAAAATTCAAAACCCCAAGTGCTGGTCAAAAGGAATATCAAGTGGACATTGTAAATAGACCATCTATACCTGATAATTCTAAATATTGGAAAGTGTTTGAGGATGATATGTAGATAAAAATGTTTTTAGAATTGCGAGGAGAATTTGTAAATACTCATATTGATTCTGAAAATGATAACTATGAGAATTTCCAAGATGCTGAAGAAAGCAAAGAAGAAAAGAATGGTACTCAAAAATTGAAGGGAACTTTAGGAGGAAAAGATATCATTCAATCGAAAAATAATTTTATACCAATAGGTTTGATCCCTTTAGAAAAACGTTTTGATCAAAACGATGTTGATAAAGATCCTAAAGTGAAGCCTGCTGATAATGCGGTTGAAGATAGGAATATTGGTACTAAAGAGAATCCAAAGATTGTGAAATTGTCTAAAAATTTGCCTGTGAAGAAAAAAGAAGAATATGTGAACTTGATGAAACGGTATACAGATGGATTTTCCTGGAGTTATGAAGACCTTAAGGAATGTGATGCTTCAATAATACAACACACTATTCCCATCAAGCCTGGAGAAAAACATTTTAGATAGAAGCTCAGAAGAATAAATCCAAAGCTGCTACCAGTTATTGAGAAGGAAATTAAAAAATTATTTGATGCCAAAATTATCGTGACTTTAAGATTCTCAAGATGGGTTGATAATTTAGTTCCTATTAGAAACACGAATGGAGAAATAAGACTTTGCATAGACTTCAGGAATTTGAACAAGGTCTCTATGAAAGATAATTATCCTTTGCCGAAGATGGATCATATATTGCAGAAAGTGGTCGGAGGAGAAATAATTTCAATGATGGATGGTTTTTCTGGTTACAATCAGATTAAGGTTCTACTTGAAGATCAAGAGAAGGATGCCTTTACTACACCATGGGGCACTTTCATGTACGCAAAAATGCCTTTTGGTTTGATGAATGCAGGGGCTACTTTCCAGCGTGCCATGAATATTGATTTTGTGGGAGAAGTTGGAAAATTTGTGGTAATTTACATGGATGACATCACCATTTATTCAATGTATGATAGAGAGCATATTCATCATTTGGAATTTTTTTTCATGAAATGCAGGAAATTTGGTATATCATTGAATCCAAAGAAATCAAATTTTGCGCTAGAAGAAGGAAAATTGTTGGGCCACATAATCTCTAAAGATGGAATAAAGATCGATCCTAATAGGGTCAGTGCAATCTTGAAGGTAGGGGAACCAAGGAGTAAAAAATAAATACAATCATTCTTGGGACAAGTAAATTTTTTAAGAAGGTTCGTGCCTAGTTTTGCTGAAATATTAATGAATATCACAAATATGTTGAAAAAGGGCCATGAGATAAAATGGATAGTGGAAGCCAGGAAATCTTTTAAGGAAATAAAACAAGCTATTTCAGAGGCTCTGATGTTGGTGAGTCTAGATTTCACTAAATATTTTCTAGTATTTTCTTATGCTTCATAACATACTATTGCTGTAGTTTTATTACAGAAGAATGATGAGAACATGGAGCAACCCATAGCATTTTTTAGTAAGATGTTGAGAGATGGAGAATTAAAATATGATATTATGGAGAAGCAGACATATGCTTTGGTTAAAGCATTGAAAGATTTCAGGGTGTATATTCTTCACTCACATACAATTGCTCATGTTCCAACCGCTACAGTAAAAGGGATTCTCACACAACCTGACCCAGAAGGAAGAAGGGTGAAATGGATAGAAACATTGCTGGAGTATGACATAGAGATTAAACCTACCAATCTGGTTAAAGGGCAGGGATTGGCGAAAATGATGACAGATTCAAACTGTGAGTATTTACAACTCAATTTCTTATCCAGTCAATCTCATCAGTTAGATACATGGGTAGAATTAATGATTGACTTTGTTGCATCTCCATGGTACTCTGACATTGTTCACGTTCTTCAAAATTTACAAGCACCAATAGGATTGAGTAAATCATGAGCAAGATTGGTAAAGTTGAAAGCTGCCAAGTTTTGTATTATAAATCGATATCTTGATTGGAAGGATCCTGGAGGTGTATTACTCAATTTCCTTTTAGAAAATGAAGCCCAACATATAGTAAAATAATTTCATAAAGAAGATTGTGGAGGACATCATTCTTGGAAGGTGACAGCAAATAAAATTTTGAGAGCAGGTTACTATTGGCCGACATTGTTTTTAGATGTGTATAAAGAAACTAGCATATGTCATCAATGCCAGATTTTTGATGGTAAAAGAAAGGTAATTCCCCTTCTTCTTAATCCAATAAAAGTAGAGGCTCCTTTTCAACAGTGGGGTTTGGATTTCATTGGAGAGATAAATCCAAATTCTTCGGGACAACATAGATGGATTTTAATAGCCATAGATTATTTCACAAAATGGATCAAAGCAATTCCTACTAGGAGAGCAACTGAGATGGTAATTATGGATTTTTTTGAAGAAAACATATTGGCTAGGTTTGGATTCCCCCAAAGGATAGTGACTGATAATGCAACAAATTTTAAATAAAAAAAGATGATTAATTTTTGTCATAAATATCATATCAGCTTAAATCATTTAGCTGCTTATTATCCACAAGGAAATGGGTTGGCCGATCTTCAAATAAGAGCCTGGTAAGGATTATCAAGAAGTTGTTAGATGATAATAAAAGATATTGGCACACCAAACTTAAATATGCTTTATGGGTTGATAGGATTAGTACAAAAAGAGCGATTGGGATGTCTTCTTTCCAATTAGTATATGGAACTGAAGTTGTTTTTCCAACATCATTGGGTGTTCTGGTTATGAGATATTTTCAGGAGCAGCAGGAAGAGACAAACCACATGCAGAGAAGGATAAACCAAATCATTGAGTTAGAAGAGAAAACGAATAAGGCCTATGATAAAGTGCAAACACACCAGGAAAAAATGAAAAATACTTTCGATAGAAGGGTGAAAGAAGAACAGTTCCAGATTGATGACCTCGTGTTAAAATGGGATGCTCCTAAAGAAGATAAACATGGAAAATTTGATCACATGTGGGTAGGTCCTTATGTTATTGCAAGTCATAGAGGGAAAAATGCATTTCTTTTGGAATATATGAATGGGGTTTCTTTGGAGAGTAACCCTGTCAATGGAAGATTTTTGAAGCATTACCTATCCTAAGGAGGAAGGTAAAAATTGTACCATAGTTTGTAAGTATTTGTTTTCTTGAAAGCAGTATAGATGGTGAGCCGAATATTTTTGAAGCCCGGAGTGAAGGCCCTAAGATTTAGGAGGTAAACCATTTTTTCTTTAGAAGAAATATATCAAATAAAAAGTAAAAAGTTTGGAATTTTGGATACAAATATTAGAGACAGGCACTTGGTCTACGAGCTCTTTGATACCTCACAGGGAGGCATTAGAGGAAATTTGGGGTCTAAAATGGGCCTTATAAGAAAACGTGCCAACAATAAATTTTGTGAGTTGGAATTCAAGAACTAATAGAATTTCAATGAAATGAGTCAACCATAATGGTTGAATTGACATATTTGTCATAAAAGAAAACTACTTTTTTTGTACGTATTTTCGACATATATCCTTGTGTTTTTACTCAAATTCTGAGTGGGAGAGCTCGTTGGATCTAGAATTTAATTTTGCATCCAACGATTACCCACACTGCATACTTTTGACAGACCCCTCTACCCCAAAAACAAGAAATACCTGAAAAAATGTGATGGTGACATAATTTTTATGGACCCCTCTACCCCAAAAACAAGAAATACCTGAAAAAACATGATGATGATGTCATCATCACATTTTTGCAGGTATTTCTTGTTTTTGGGGTAGAGGGGTCTGTCAAAATTATGCAGTGTGGGTACTCGTTGGATGTGAAATTAAATTCCACATCCAATGAGCTCTCCCACTCAGAATTTGATTAAAAACACAAGGAGATATGTCGAAAATATGAACACAAAAAGTAGTTTTTTTCATTCTTCCTCCAAAATTAATAACTATTATTTTATTATTTTCCTTAGGAGGCCCATTTTAGACCTCAAATTTTCTCTAATGATATCATCCCCAGTTGGAGCCAGTTGTTAGCACCTCTATTTTGAACAGCTGAGGAATAAATATGAGGGAGGAGTAATAAAAGGATACATGAACTTGGCTAAGTTTAATAGTTTGATTCTATTATTAAACTACGCATAATGGTTAATTTTGCATGCAATTCGATAGTGTAAAGCGATTGAGGTGAAGATCTACAGTTTAAAATAGATCCGCTAGATAAAGATGTGCGGGTGATAAGGAGAAGCGGATGTGGTTAATGAAACTTGAAGATCAACGGTGATGGAATGAAGTAAATGAAATCCATGGCTGAGAAATAGTCCACTGAATAAAGATGCACACATGAAAAGAAAAGGAAGGCTAGCGGAATTTATACAACCAATCCCAATCCAACGGCTTATGTGAAAAATGAAAACTCATCGACGATCATTATTGTTTCTAGAGAGTAAAGTTGCGAGATGGTTAAAACAGAAAGGTGGTAGTGGAATATAAACATGTTCCACCTGGCAACTCGAAGTGAATTCCGTGGAGAAAATCAGTTAAGGAAAAATCGCTTAAGGAAGGCTCTGGAATAGACCATCAAATAAAGGTAAAGTTGACTTGTTTTTAAAAAATCATTTTTATTTGCATACTGCGGACGAGGGAAGGAGACAGTCCGCCATCTTTATGAAGTCAACCTTACGTATCTATAGTCACAGTTATGGGTAAGCCTTCAAATGCTTAGGCATTGTTCAAAGAATTATCGCCATTGTTCGTTATGGAAAGGGAACATGGGTTAGGAGTTTCAAGCAGAGTTCTGGATGAAAGGGAAGAATTTATTGTCGATAGGGAAAGGAATGTTTGTGACCCGGTTTTATCACTTGAAAATGCATCAATCTCTAAAGAGTGGTTGTGGCAATGTAATTTATAGGGAAATGACGTTCTGAATTTCTGCAAGTCTTTTTCGTATCATTTCGCTGTTGATCAAACTTTACAATTTCCAAAATTTGTTGAATGGTGTGCAAGCAGTTATTCACCTTCTGAAAGAGTCATCATGAGTCATACCACTTTCAAAATACTTTGTAAGATTGATGGAAAATCCATTCGTGGAATACTTAACCTACCTAATAATTTCCCTAACAATTGTGAGTCTGCGAATGAGTCTGTCCTAGTTGAAATGTACAAAAGTTGTAAGACCAAAGTTAGATGCAAATTTCTGTCTAGTATTCTTAAAGAGGGTAAGTAATTAGAGGGACTTTTTTCTTCCATATAATGTTAACATTTTCAAAAAAGATGTACAGTTGGTCATGTCTTTGGTATGTCAAATTTTGGGTCTAGATGATGATATTCATATTAGTGAAGTTGTTTTAGGTTTCTTATTGCAAATGAGTTCAATTGATCCCGAGTCTCATTTAGTCCATTATTTCAGTCTAGATGAGTATTTGGATGAAGTCATCCATGTCCAGTTAGTTGAATTTCCAAAGGTCATGTTTTTCAAACATCAGTCATACTTATCGAACATGTTGTTGTGTTCAAATGTATCAGAGTTAGAATTCCTGTCCACTATTTTCTCTCCAGATCTTCCAAAACAAATCAATATGTTTGAGTTTGTAAATACCATTATGTTCGAGATGTACAAGTTGTTGTTTGATGAAGTATTACCAAGAGTGTTAGAAGAAATGAAACTCATGCTGCAGTCATCCTCAGAGGACAGAATAGAAGACTGGTTCTTATACACAGATTTTACTGTTTTAAAGGTGTATGGCTTCACTGGGGAATCGTACAAGTTACCTATTTTTTCTGATTCCAAGAATTTTTGCACTCGAGTTCATGAGGTAGATATTATGTGTAGAGGAGGAGCATTTTGGATCATTCAAGAAGTCTTCTAATATTAAATTTTCCCTTAAAATTGGCCCATTTATTTTCAAAAACAAAAGTGCCTTGATGGTTGTAGAAAAGTTATTAGAAATTATGGATTTCCAAAAAGAACAAAGAATCAATTATGATCCACATCATATAATTTCTTAGAGAAAGAAATCAAATAAAAAGAAACCATTCGATCATCAGGTTGTTGAAGGTTTAGAGGAAATAACCAATTTGTCTTGTTTTGAAGAAAGTCCAGGAATTGATGAAAGTAGGAGCAATGAGTTGACTGCAGTAGTTCAAGCACCTAAAAATCCTAGCATTCTAAATAAGAGAAATATTTCTGAGATGGAGAGTATGGATGTGGATGAAAACATTTCATATATAAAAATATTAAAACACATTCTCAGGATGATCAAGTTTCAGGAGAAGTAATTTCAGAATATTCAAAGAAAATAGTTTTGTTCCCGAAGAAGTCAATGCAAATACATCAGTATTCCTTTGGAGGAGAACGTAGTGCAGATCCTAGTTCAAGTTTTAAATCCAGAGCAGACTTCATGTCAAGTTATGCTAAAAACCAGATGCAGTCATCGGAGGAAACCAAAAATCTACTTCCTCGAGTTAGAAGTCTAGTCGATCAAAAGACATCATTGATTTCTACTCGATATGTGGAGAGGAACACCTTGAAATTTGCTATGGTTAGTGATAAAAAAGTATCTGAGGTGGAAGTAAGATTAGTTAAAATTAGTGTCCCTGACAAGATACAACTCCACAAGTAGACGGGGGATATTATTTATTCATATTTATTACATGGTGTTATGAAAGTTAATAAATTGCAAGCCTTTGTAGATAAAATGGAAGTCCAATTGAAGCATGAAAAAGTAGAGAATAAAGCAAATCTGATCCAAATTAAAAAATTACAGGGAGATGTTATAAGCTTGGGAAGTGAACCAGGAAATGCACAGGACACCAAAACGCTTTTAGAAGAAAAAAACACATATTTTATTAAATTTGTAATTATTTAGTGGATCTAGAATTTAGAACTTCCGCTAGATTGAGTTCTTTCAAAATGAGGAAAGTCATAGACTTTGAATCCTTACATAATGTCTAGTAATATTATTTATGGTTTGTATTTAATGTTAATTTGATTACATTATTTTATGACATAATACCAACATTGTATTTGTTACTACAACAATTAGAAATATTGTCGTAGTAATTATTTGTGTCATTGTTGAGTATGTTGTTTTATTTTTGGAAGTTTGCACCACTTATAATCAAAAGAGGAAAATATTTTATGACTTTAAGGTCTAAGTTTTACCCTTGTAATGTTTAAAATAAATTATGAATTAAAATAGCAACATAATTTATTATTGTTGTTGTTGGTAGTGGTAGTGGTAGTGTATTAAAAACTAAGTTGATGAATGTTTACTTTATGAATTATAGATTAACATGAGAAATTTCTTACTTATAAATTTATTTAATGATATTGATGTTAGTAAAGCCTCCCTTATTTATTAATATTATTTATTTTAACAATCAAAATTAATTATGAACTAGAATAGCATTAGTGTAGTAGAGTTCGATTTTTTTAATATACAAGAAGAAAGGGGGAAAACCAACTTAACTAATTATTGCAAGTGTTCATTATTTATTTATGAAGTATTTGAACAATGTGTTTAATTGAAAAGAGCATATTTTTATTGAAAATATAGATATCTTACAATATTTATAGTATCAATAAGATTTAAATCATGTCTTCATTTATGTTAGGGCACAGAGGAATAGAACCACCATCGTCCTGCTTGGAATGCAGGTGCTCTTCCATTGAGCTAGTACCCTTTACAACATGAGGGGAGAGGGACTATGTTAACACCTGAATTACACATTTCTAATCCTCTGTGACAAAGAAAAATGATGTTTTATTAAAAGAGGAAGTCTAGAAGATGTTTTAAGGTTCATTATTGAATATGATTATGCACATTTGATATAGTGACATGTTGAGTTTATGTAAAAAACAAATTGAAAAGTTAAAAATTGAATGGTGTTATCTAATTCACATAAAGTACCATCACATGAATTAACATAGAAGTTGAACCAAAATTTTCATATTAGTAAATAATATAAAATTCCTCAAAAAAAGGCTTGAAGAGAATATTTGATATACAACAAACATTTAAAAGTTTTTCTTCTTGTATATTAATAACTAGTTCAAAGAGAAAATTACATTCATGAATCATCTCCACATAATCTCCTTATATTCAGTCAAGCAAATCAATTACAACTTGTACACCACATTTATTTATTGTGGTCTTCCTGCAATCTTCTTTCTTTTGCATCCATGCCCAAACTATGGTATTAACTGGAATAGATCCAAGTCATGTGTCATCAAGGTTTGGTACCCAATATTGTTCTAAAATTTTCCTTTGTATTTCCCTAAACTAGGCTTACATTAATCAACCTTTACATGAAGAGTCTCACTTTCATCATTCTGGAAGATATATGAGGTGGTTTTTGCCATCCAAATCGTCTCTCCTTCATCCTTAGTTCATGATCTAACTACCAACACCTTTAATTTCTCAAATTCAATCATAGGATTGAATCTTGGCTTTAGCTTGTTGCACCTGGGTCCAACATATACTATTTCATCCGTCACATTATCAAATTCTCCATCCATAATACTTATATTACATGCAGTGCATTACGATCAGCATTAAATCTCACATGGATTAAATTGTCTTTATGATGAAATGTATTTGATGATAATGTCTAACATGAATTAAAGCTAACATGATGTTATCACCTAATGATTGATTTTTTGGATTAAGTTATGTGAAATATTTTCAGTCCACAATGAATTTTTCATGGTTCCCGTAACAAACATGGGTGGAGTGTCCACTCAAAATGCTGGTCTGAAAAACGTTCACACAGTTTAATCCAAAAAATCAATCACAATGATGACAAACTGATAAAACCTGCACGCTCAAAATGTTAGTACTGTATTTATTGAGTATAAGTTAATATACTAGTACAAAGTTGGCACCACTTTAAAGTCTACACGAGAAAATATAATTATGAATTTGAATGCAACATAGTAGTACAATTAAATTTATATCAACTATAATAACAAATAATAGGAAAAGCTCATTTCAAACCTTATTGCAAGTGCCTTACATTTATTCACAAAGCAATTCTATAAGATATTTTAAGGTGCATTCGCATAAAGTATCATCACATGAATTAACATTGAAGTTGAACCAAAATTTTCATATATGTAGCAAATAATATAAAATTCCTCAAAAGGTAGCTTGAAGAGAATATTTGATATACTACAAACATTGACAAATTTTTCTTCATGTATATTAATTAGTCATTCAAAAAGAAAAATTACATTCATGAATCATCTCCACCTAATCTCCTTATATTTTCTCAAGCATATCAAGTACAGCTTCAGGATGAAGATTTCTATAGTTAATCATAATGACAAAGAGAGTTTATGGAATTAAATTGTGTGTATTGAAACGTCCCTACGTTTCAAGTGGACACTCCACCAATCATCAGGGGGACAAAATGAAAAGCTCAAAGTAGTATTGAAGAGAGTGAGAAAAAGCTAAAAATAAATAAGGAAATGATTTTGTACATGCATTAATGAATATAATTATGCACATTTGATATAGTGAGATGTTGTGTTGATCTAAAAGACAAATTGAAAATTTAAAATTTGAATGGTATTATCTAATTCGCATAAAGTATCATCACATAAATTAACATTGAACTTGAAGTTAAATTTCATATATGCAGTAAATAATATAAAATTCCTCAAAAAGTAGCTTGAAGAGTATTTATTATAGTACAAACATTGAAAAATGTTTCTTCATTTGTACTAAAAGTCATTCAGAAAGCAAAGTTACATTCATGTATCATCTCCACCTAATCTCCTTATATCCGCTCAAGCAGATCAAGGACAACTTGTACACCACATTTATTTATCTTTGTCTTCTTGCAATCTTCTTTCTTTGGCATCCATGCCCAAACTATGGTATTAATTGGAATAGATCCAAGTTTTGTGTCATCAGGATTTGGTACCCAATATTGTTCTAAAACTTTTCTCTTGTATTTCCTTGAGCTAATTTGCCACCAATCAATCTTTACATGAAGGGTCTTGCTGTCATCATCCTGGAAAATATCTAAGGTGGCTTTTTCCATCCAAATCATCCCTCCTTCATCCTCATTTCCTGATCTAACAAGCAACATCTTTCATTTCTCAACATCAATTCTTGGATCGAATGTTGGCTTTGGCTTGTTGCACTTGGGCCCAACATATACCAGTTCATCTGTCACATTATCAAAATCCCCATCCATAATAATTGATATTGCATGGAGTGCATTACTATCAACGTTAACATTTTTCCTCGTCTTTGGCCAAAAATCATTAGAAGAAGAATCACTTTCATCCAAGGGTGTATGGTCATTGCAGATACCATCTAATGCATCAAGAACTCTTTTCCAATAATCTAGTTTTTCATTCCATTCCTCTATAACAATTGGTGAATTCTCATTGCCAATAGTCTCCTTCCACATTTTTATGTATGATGTTATTCCTTCCTTTAGTTCTTTTAAATATGCATCATTGTCTTTGGGACGTAAGAAATATGGCTTCCCTGTGGGAAATATAGGTCGGCCTTCGTCATCTATATTCCACAACTCCACTAGTTTTGACCACTCAATGTCTCTGATGGATTCTTTATACCTCATAACTGGAACATCACTGAGTACAAGGAATTGGAAGTACTAGACATTAAGATTTCCAACTAGTGCATTTTCCCCCTCTTTGATGTACCCATTAAGAAAACTTTTGAAGTCACACACTTTGTCAATAAGTTTAGGTGGAAACACCTTTTTTTCTTATATTGTGCGATATGTATCCATCATCTTAGGTAAAGAATATATATCTTTACTTTTCAAGTTGGAAGACATTCTTCTATAGGTTCCATCTATGTCTTCATGGGTGTGCCCCACAAACAAGAACCCAACCTCAATAGTGAGGAAGACACCAAGTGCAGTTAATAGTGATAGAAACATGAAAACATAATGATTCTTATTATCATTAGCTGCATTGTCCAATTGTAACAACAAATGTGGAGGAAGAGGTTTAAAATCAAGATTTTGATTTGTTGAGCTTCCATTTAAAGATAGGAAAGCATCCTTGTACACTCTACATTTTGAGTAAATAGAGTTTTGAAGTAATGCATTTGAAAGTGTGTTTCTTGAACTTCCACTCTCATAAAGCAAATCACCATACGTATCAAGGTGTGGATCTTCAAGGTCCCTCAAGCATTTTGCAAGAGATGGAATGGTAAATTGTGATCCCATGTGTACAAATTGTAGGGAAAAATGACCAAAACCTCCTGTACTATGCCCATGTGTTAGCATACCTGTCAACGACAAACCCAAGTTTGTTCCTGCAACAGATTTTGATTTGACACGTAATCTTGGGATTGAAGTCTTTATTTTGTCCATTTTATCATGGATAATGCTCAAGTAATCCTTTGGATACCGCTCTGACATAATTCTGTGGGCATAGTAGCAATATCTTCCACACATAACAATCTTGTTATGTTTCTTCAGTCTAGCTTGTGCCTTTTCTTCCAGCTCTTTTGGAGTCGTTGTCTTCATCTGTGCTTTCAACACGATACATTCACTACATTTATTGAAGTTAGTGTTCTTTGAGAATGCCACATCTAGAAAATGAGTATTCCAAATCTTTCTCATTGTTGGTTGTGATATTGATGGAAAATTTAGCTCTTGAAGAGCCTCATCGATCTCTTTTCACAAAGAACTTTGGGTGTACATTGATGGCAGCAATCTTAAAGGAGCAGATGTTCCATCTTCTTCAACTTGTCGTGCTTGGTTTGGTGAAAAGTCTGAATTATTCATTACAATTTTGGGCAATATTTCTATGGCTGCCACAATATGTGCACATGGTTTGCATTTGTTGGTGTTACCATGAATTCCTTTGACATGTCCTTGTTGGAAATTATGTTGGTAAGTATAGAAGGTGCTTTGAGGAATATTATGTATCTTGTACGATGCTTTCTTACAAATAATATCTCTATTAAACCTCATGTCCTTTAATTTCCTAATAGTAGGAGGTAGGCCATGGTCATGGCTCTTTGACATGATTGTGTTGGAAAGGAGTGAATTCAAGACAAATTCCCTAATGTCATTTTTTTAAAAGAGTTTCATACCCCTTCTAGAAGTTGCAATGGATTTCCTATCCACATGTTGAAGACAATCTTGTTTGAAACATTCATCCGTTTCCAAAAGTCGGATTTCTTTCTCTTCATCTCTTTGTATTTGAAAGTTTCCAACTTTTTTGTAGCCACAACTCATTTAATCCTTTTATATGGCCTCGTTGCATGCATAGAAACTGAGTCTAGATATTTTTCATTATAAGGATCATCATCCCATGTGTTTAAGGGACTTGTGTCCTCCCATACCGCCATTTCCTTGGGTGCCTCCTTGAAATTTTCATTCACCCTTAAAATCTGACCTTCATTTTCCACCAACTTATTTATTGGCCATCTAACCAAACAATGTATAGACTTGTCCCCAATCCTACATATTTCACAATTTCTATCTATGTCTTCCACAAAAACACCGAATTCCTTTTCACCTAACATTTGACCCTCAACCATGTCATCCTCACAGACATTAACTATGATCCCTTTGGCAATGCACATGCTTGTTCCTGTGAATTCATGTGTAAGAGAAACCTTTTTACATGTGAATGTAAGCCTATATTGGGGAGTATTTACTGGATGATCATGACAATGCGGTTCCAAATCTGATTCTGGAAAAATCGCATAAGATCCCAATGCACCCCCTAGTGTATTCTCAAATCCTGTTGGATGTGGCAAAAGAGCATCATGTTTTAACACTTTCTCAATGTTAACCACTATGGATCCCTTTTTCACCATCCTGCCATGCACCTTATGACCAATCTTTGTATTGAATATGGAGCCTTCACCCACCTTCAATCCACATTGCAAAAGATCTACCTTGTCTCCAATAGAAAATGCGGAAGAGACATTTGCACCTACACAGCAAATTAAACAAACTTAGTATTTGCTAAAAAAAAACAAGCAATGTACTATAAAAAACACTTAACATGTGCTTCAATATTTTAATTTACCTTTGTTATGCCTCAAATATATGATCTTCCATGGATGTAAGTCCCCTTCATCAACATCTTCCACAATCAAATGTTGTTCGATGACATCAATTATCAAAACCATAACATATTCTACATTAAGCCTTTGTCCACCCTAATGAGTTGTAGTCTCTGTTGATTCAACCCTTCCTAGTCCAACAACTTGACCATTAATTAGGAGGTCAACATAGTCTCCTCTTGTCAAAATTATATTTTCCATTGTAACTCCTCCCAATTTCTGTAACACATTTGAATTGTAGTTTGTAATTAAGGTTAAGCCATATGAAGTGTATGTTCAAAAAAGTAATATAGTTGCAATAATTCAAAACAATAGGGTAGCCCTTTTGTATGCCATGAAACATTGTTCCCCTACATCTTGTGCACGCTAGCAATATGGAATTCACATATAAATTACAAAAAATATATATGAAGAGATAACAATAAGAGATCCAAGAATTAATAGAGAATGATAGATATAAACTCCAATAAAACCACCAAATTCCTATTTGACTTTGGACATGGGACTTATATTATTGATGTATGTGTATGAATGTGCTGGAAATCTAGCTAGAGTTAGCTTCCATTCTTAAAATGTTGCATGTTGAATGAAACTTAATGTGTGTTAGTTTTAATAATGCAGTTTTTCATCTAACAAAATCACATTGTCATCAATCACATTACACCATGATGGAAATCTAGCTTTGTTAGTTTTCATAATGTAGTTTTTCATCTAACAAAATCACATTGTCATCAATCACATTACACCATGATGAAAATCTAGCTGTGTTAGTTTTTATAAAGTAGTTTTTCATTTAACAAAATCACATTATCATCAATCACATTACACCATGATGGAAATCTAGCTATAGTTAGCTTTCATTCATAAAACATTGCATGGTGACTAAAATCTAATTTGTGTTGTTTTTGATATGGTAGTTTTCTATCTAACACAACCACATTGTTATCAAATACATTACACCATAATGAAAATATAATTGAGTTAGCTTCCTTCTAACAACATGGCATGGCAAGTGAAACCTAATATGCGATTGCTTTCATAAGGAATTTTTCCATCTAACACAACTACATTGTCATCAATCACATTACACTACGATGGAAATCTAGCTAGAGTTAGTTTTCATTCTTAAAACATTGCACAGTTAGTGAAAGCTAAAGTGTATAACTTTTCATAAGGTATTTTTTCATCTAACACAACCACATTGTCATCAATTAGTTTTTCATTTGACACAACCATATTGTCATCAATTACATAGCACCATGATGGAAATCTAGTTACAGTTAACTTTCATTCTTAAAACATTGCACCATGAGTAAAAGGTAATGTGTGTTAGTTTTTCATAATGCAGTTTTAAATCTAACACAACCACATTGTCATCAATCACATTGCACCATCATGAAAATGTAGCTGGAGTTGGATTTCGTTCTTAAAACATTGCACGATGAGTGAAAAATGATGTGTGTTAGTTTTAATAAGGTAGCTTTCTATCTAAAACAACCACATTGTCATCAAATATATCACACCATGATGGAAATATAGCTGGAGTTATCTTTAATTTTAACAACATGTCATGATGAGAGAAAGCTAATGTATGTTAGCTTTCATAAGGTAGTTTTTCATTTACTGCAACCACATTGTCATCAATCACATTGTACCACAATGGATATCTAGTTGGAATTAACTTTCGTCCTTAACTCATTGCACGGCAAGTGAAATCTAATGTGTGTTAGCTTTCATAATGTAGTTTTTCATTTAGCACAACCAGTCATCAATCACAATTCACCATGATGGAAATGTAGTTGGAGTTAGCTTTTGTTCTTAAGACATTGCACGATGAGTAAAAGATAATGTGTGTTAGCTGTCATAAATTAGTTTTCCATCTAACACGGTCATATTGTCCTCAAATACATTACACCATGGTGGAAATCTAGCTGGAGTTAGCTTTCCTTCTAACAACATGGTATGATGAGTGAAAGCAAATGTGTGTTAGTTCATTGCACCCTGATGGAAAGCTAGCTGGAGTTATCTTTTGTTCTTAAAACATTGCATGGTTGAGTGAAAATTAATTTATGTTAGTTTTCGAAATGTAGCTTTCTATCTAAAACAATCACATTGTCATCAAATACATAACATGATGATGGAAATCTAGCTATAATTAGCTTTCCTTTTAACAATGTGTTATCCTTCATTCTTAAAGCATTGTATGGTGAATGAAAGCCTAATGTGCATTAGCTCATTGCACCAAGATGAAAATCTAGTTAGTGTTAGCTTTTGTTTTTAAAACATTGCACGGTGAGTGAAAGTTAATGTGTGTTAGAATTCATAAGATAGTTTTCTATCTAAAAGAGTCACATTGTCATCAAATACATAACACCATGACGAAAATCTAGCTGAAGTTAGCTTTAGTCCTTAAATCATTGCACGATGATTGAAATCTAATGTGTTAGCTTTCATAATGTAGTTTCCATCTAACACAACCAGGTTGTCATCAATCATAATGCACCATGATGGAAATCTAGTTGTTGTTAGATTTCATAAGTTAGCTTTCCATACTACACAACCACATTGTCATCAAATACATTACACCATGATGGAAATCTAGTTGGAGTTAGCTTTCCTCCTAACAACATAGCCGGATTAGTTTTCTATCTAACACAATCACATTGTCACATTGCACATTGATGGAAATCTAGCTGGATTTAGCTTTCGACCTTAAATTGTTGCACGATGAGTGAAATATAGTTTGTGTTCACTTTCATAATGTAGTTTTCTATTTAACACAGGCAAATTATCATCAATCAAAAGGCACTATGTTGAAAATCTTGCTAGAGTTAGCTTTTGTTCTTAAAATGTTGCACGGTGAGTAATACCTAATGTGCATTAACTTTCGTAAGGTAGTTTTTCATTTAACACAGTCACATTGTCATCAAATATATTACATCATGATGCAAATCTACCTGGAGTTAGCTTTCCTTCTAACAACATGGCACAATGAGTGAAAGATAATGTGTGTTAGCTTCCATAAGGTAGTTTTTCATCTAACACAACCACATCGTCATCGATCTCATTGTTATGTGATGGAATTATAGTTGGAGTTACCTTTCGTCCTTAAATCATTGCACGATGAGTGAAACGTAATCTGTGTTAGTTTTTGTAATGTAGTTTTTCATCTAGCACAATCACATTGTCATCAATCATAATGCACCATGATTAAAATGTAGCTAGAGTTAGCTTTCATTTTTAAACATTGCACGGTGAGGAAAGCTAATGTATGTTAGCTTGCATTAAGTAGTTTTTCATCTAACACAACCACATTGTCATCAAATACATTACACCATGATGAAAATCTAGCTGGAGTTATCTTTTCTTTTAACAACATGACACGATGAGTGAAAGCTAATATGTGTTATCTTTCATAATGTAGTTTTCCATGTAACACAACCACATTTTCATCAAACACATTGCAATGTGTTGGAAATCTAGCTGGAGTTAACTTTTGTCCTTAAATCATTGCACAGTGAGAGAAATCTAATGTGTGTTAGCATTCATAATGTAGTTTTCGATCTAGCACAACCACATTGTCATCAATCACAATGCACCAAGACGAAAATCTAGCTAGAGTTAGTTTTCCTTCTTAAAACAATGCACGGTGAGTAAACTAATATATGTTAGCTTTCATAAGGTAGTTTTCCATGTAGCACAGCCACATTGTTATCACATACAATACATCATGATGAAAATCTAGCTAGAGCTAGTTTTTCTTATAACAACATGGCACTATAAGGGAAAGCTTATGTAGTTTTCCATCTAGCACAGTCACATTGTTATCACATACAATACATCATGATGAAAATCTAGTTAGAGTTAGTTTTCCTTCTAACAACATGGCACTATAAGGGAAAGCTTATGTGTGTTAGCTCATTACACCATAACGAAAATCTAGCTGGAATTAATTTTTTTTTTAACATGACACAGTGAGTTATAGCTAATGTGTATAAGCTTTCATAAGGTAGTTTTCCATGTAATACAACCCCATTGTCATCAATCACATTGCGTTGTGTTGGAAATCTAGTTGAAGTTAGCTTTCATCCTTAAATCATCGCACTGTGAGTGAAATCTAATGTGTGTAAGCTTTCATAGTGTAGTTTTCTATCTAACAAAATCACATTGTCATAAAACACAATGCATCATGATAAAAATCTAGTTGGGGTTAGCTTTCGTTCTTAAAACATTGCACAGTGAAAAAAGGTTAATGTTTGTTAGCTTTCATAAGGTATTTTTTAATATAACACTGCCACATTGTCTCATTACATCGTGATGGAAATATAGCTGGAGTTATCTTTCAACCTTAAATCGTTGCACAATGAGTGAAATCTAATATGTGTTACCTTTCATAATGTATTTTTTCATTTCACAACCACATTTTCATCAATCAAAATGCACCATTTTGGAACTCTAGCTAGAGTTAGTTTTCGTTCTTAAAACGTTGCACGGTGAGTAATAGTTAATGCGTGTTAGCTTTTATAAAGTAGTTTTCCATCTAACACAGCCACATTGTCATCAAATACATTACACCATAATGAAAATCTAGGTGGAGTTAGCTTTCCTTCTAACATGGCATGGTGAGTGAAAGATAATGTGTGTTAGCTTTCATAAGATAGTTTTCCATCTAACACAACACATCGTCATTGATCACATTGCAATGTGATGTAAATCTAGCTGGAGTTAGATTTCATCCTTAAATCATTGCACAGTGAGTGAAATCTAATGTGCTAGCTTTCATAATGTAGTTTTCCATCTAGCACAACCACATTATCATCAATCACAATGCACTATGATGGAAATCTAGCTAGAGTTAGCTTTCATTTTTAAAACATTGCATGGTCAATAAAACTAACATATGTTAGCTTTCATAAGGTAATTTTTCATCTAACACAGCTACATTGTTATCAAATACATTACACCATGATGAAAATCTAGTTGGAGTTAGCTTTCCTTTAAACAACATGGCATAATGAGTGACGGCTAATGTGTGTTAGCTTTCATAAGGTAGTTTTCCATGTAACACAACTACATTGTCATCAAGCACATTGCATCATGTTGGAATTCTAGCTGGAGTTAGATTTCATCCTTAAATCATTGCATGGTGAGTTAAATCTAATGTGTGTAAGCTTTCATAGTGTATTTTGTCATCTAGCACAACCACATTATTATCAATCATAATGCACCATGATGGAAATCTAGCTAGAGTTAGCTTTCGTTCTTAAAACATTGCACGGTGAGTAAAGCTAATATCTATTAGCCTTCATAATGTAGTTTTTTATCTAACACAACCACATTGTCATCAAATACATTACACCATGATGAAAATCTAGTTGGAGTTAGCTTTACTTCTAACAACATGGCACTATAAAGGAAAGCTTATGTGTGTTAGCTCATTACACCATGATGAAAATCTAGCTAGAGTTAGCTTTCTTTTAACAACATGGCACGATAAGTGAAAGCTAATGTGTATTAGCTTTCATAAGATAGTTTTCCATCTAACACAACCACATTGTCACATTGCACCATGATGGAAATCTAGCTGGAGTTAGCTTTCAACATCAAATATTTACACGGTGAGTGAAATCTAATGTGTGTTAACTTTCATAATGTAGTTTCTATTTAACACAATCACACTGTCATCAATCAAAATGTACCATTTTGGAAATCTAGCTAGAGTTAGCTTTCGTTCTTAAAACGTTGCATGGTGAGTAATAACTAATGTATGTTTTCTTTTGTAAAGTAGTTTTCCATCTAACACAGCCACATTGTCATCAAATACATTACACCATGATACAAATCTAGCTGGAGTTAGCTTTCCTTCTAACAACATGGCATAATGAGTGAAAGATAATGTGTGTTAGCTTTCATAACGTAGTTTTCCATCTAACACAACACATCATTATTGATCACATTGCACCATGATGAAAATCAAGCTAGAGTTAGCTTTCGTCCTTAAATCATTGCACGGTGAGTGAAATCTAATGTGTGTTAGATTTTATAGTGTAGCTTTTCATCTAGCACAACCACATTGTCATCAATCACAATGCACAATGATGGAAATCTGGCTAGAGTTAGTTTTTGTTCTTAAAACATTACACGGTGAGTAAAGCTAATATCTATTAATCTTCATAATGTAGTTTTTCATCTAACACAACCACATTGTCATCAAATACATTACACCATGATGAAAATCTAGTTGGAGTTAGCTTTCCTTCTAATAACATGGCACTGTAAAGGAAAGATTATGTGTGCTAGCTCATTACACCATGATGGAAATCTAGCTGAAGTTAGCTTTCTTTTAACAACATGGCATGATAAGTTAAAGCTAATGTGTATTAGCTTTCATAAGGTATTTTTCATCTAACACAACCACATTGTCACATTGCACCATGATGGAAATCTAGCTGGAGTTAGCTTTCAACATTAAATCTTTACATGGTGAGTGAAATCTAATGTGTGTTAACTTTCATAATATAGTTTTCTATTTAACACAACCACACTGTCATCAATCAAAATGCACTATTTTGGAAATCTAGCTAAAGTTAGATTTCGTTCTTAAAACATTGCATGGTGAGTAATAACTAATGTATGTTAGCTTTTGTAAGGTATTTTTTCATCTAACACAGCCACATTGTCATCAAATACATTACACCATGATACAAATCTAGCTGGAGTTAGCTTTCCTTCTAACAACATGGCACAATGAGTGAAAGATAATGTGTGTTAGCTTTCATAACGTAGTTTTCCATCTAACACAACACATAGTCATTGATCACATTGCACTGTGATGGAAATCAAGCTGGAGTTAGCTTGTGTCCTTAAATCATTGCACAATGAGTGAAATCTAATGTGTGTTAGATTTTATAATGTAACTTTTCATCTAGCACAACCACATTGTCATCAATCACAATGCACAATGATGGAAATTTGGCTAGAGTTAGTTTTCGTTTTTGAAACATTGCAGCGTCAGTAAAGCTAATGTATGTTAGATTTCATAAGGTAATTTTTCATCTAACACAGCCACATTTTTATCAAATACATTACACCATGATAAAAATCTAGCTAGAGTTAGATTTCGTTTCTTTCTAGGAGAGTACATTGTGTCCTCTACTATTACAGCCCAGTTGGATATGATTTCCTTCCTCATTGTGGTGGTAAGAGGAAATTCAATGATGTAAAGGATTACTCTTTGTACATTATATTGAATTATAAAGCTAAGCCTTTTGAAATAGTAACAAAAATGTATTTACTAGTTTCATCCAACCTCCCCTCAAAGCATATAGGACATTTCCAAATTGAAATATTCATCTCTATGAGAAGAACTAGAAAACCTACTGGTTATCTTTATAATTTTATTTCTTGAAGTCACATATACTGAACAAAAGGAGAGCCGAGCTCCAAAACTTCTCATAAAATTCCATATTGTGCACCTTTATTAAGTTAAATTCCATAGATATATGGAGCAAACACTTTGTTGGATTCCACTTGTGTAATGATTCAAGGATTCAACTTGACTGAAGGATCTAAATGCTACTACAACAATTGCTTCACAATATACCACACAAACCTATCCAAACTTGCCATGAGTTCCCCACGCGGGTTGAACAATACTCCAAACAAGGCATGAATGGTCACACAGGTAAATCACCCCCTATAGGGCTTTCGTTTCATACACATGAATCCCTAACACACATCAAACCTGGAATTTTTGAGGATTTTATGACTATTGTTTATACTTTTGTCACCTTTTCTAATGGAAAAGGCTATATCAAATTTTTATATTGTTATTCTAGGGCACACAATGCACTCAAAACCCCTCCAAATAGTTTGTAAATGAGAATTGAGTTCTCTTACCATCCCTGCTCATGCCCAAAATTGGAGCTTTAACCATCAAAATTGAACTAGAACTTACCAAAGCTAGTTTTATGTTGTTATTCATCACCTTTTAAGAATGAAACATGCCCAAAAATGTATTTCAACCCTTATATTCATCCCATATTCAAAGGTTATGTCTTGTTACTGCTAATTTATAGTCGAAAATGATCCCCACAAGACAATTTTGAAATATTTCCTAAAGGCTTCCTGGCCAACTCAGCAGTAACCCCCAAGTAAGTATCTTCAACTTTGTCCAATACATATGTCGCCTTCTCAGCACTGCAGTTTATGGTTTCTTGCAGAGCTAAACTCGAACTTAGACTATATATATGTGTAACTTTTCATTTGAATGGGTTATCCTAAGCGCTCATTACCCGCGTAAAAAATTATATAAAACCCAAAGAATCCATGTTTTTTTTGTGGGGGAGGATGTACATATTTCGAAACCTTCTCGTTTTAGGGTTACAGGCCAGGAGGGAGAGGTTGCAAAACAAAAAGAAAGTTTCCCTTTGATGGGTAAGAATGCCTTTGGACCCTTTCCCCCACTTCCATAGCTGACTAGTAAGGCTCTGGATCCATAGCTACTCACTTGGCTGGTTGGATTGGCTTATATCCTTGGTTACTCAGCTTGGTTACCACCCTATACTTGTTGATGAATATGTAACTTCGGAATGTATTCTTCTATGTATCTTATGTATTGTAACCCGATGTTTATTCCGGGATGTTTCTATTATGTATTTGAGTCATGTGGTCATACCCCGATGTTTCGATCGGGAGGATTAATAATGTAAACAAGTCATGTCAAGTCATTAGGTAAGTCCCCACAGTTTTGGGGCACTCGAGTTATTATACACTAATTAAGGTGTAGGCTCGGGTACTATAATGTTAGGTCGAGCCTACGTGTGAAAATGCAATTCAAGTGAACGGACGAATATAAATAGAGAGTGAGACTTTCTATTTATCACACACATCATTCACTCTCTTAAGTGAGGCGCACTTGTGGAGGAGGAAATATACTAGGACAAGAAGGCCACTACTATTGGGAGATCTCTTACTGTTTTGGTGCTGATTTTATCTCTAAGGAAGTTGCAGAATTTTTTCCTTTATGGTTTCCCCGAGGAAAACTCTTTGTGTCTCTTGTCTCTTGTGATGTGCTTATGTTATTGCTGTCATTAGAGGAAATTTGGGGTCTAAAATGGGCCTTATAAGAAAACGTGCCAAAATACGTTTTTGTGAGTTTGAATTCAAGAACCAATAGAATTTCAATAAAATAAGTCAACCATAATGGTTGAATTAACATATTTGTCATTAAAAAAAACTATTTTTTTTGTTCGTATTTTCGACATATCTCCCTGTGTTTTTACTCCAATTTCGATCGGGAGAGCTCGTTGGATGCAGAATTTGATTCCGCATCCAATGAGTACCCACACTGCATACTTTTGATGGACCTCGCTACCCCAAAAATAAGAAATACCTGAAAAAATGTGATGATGACATCATCATCACATTTTTTTAGGTATTTCTTGTTTTTGGGGTAGCAGGGTCCGTCAAAAGTATGCAGTGTGGGTACTCATTGGATGC
>LPNX010802323.1:341082-401152 GCA_001517045.1 Pseudotsuga menziesii | reverse complement strand
GATCCTCTACTGCTTGTTTTTGTTTCGCCTTCAGGACATCAATTTCTGAAGAGATGGAGCTCATCATTTCTGTTTTAAAATTTTCAAGTAGATTTCCTATCTCTGCACGGGTAGCGCCTCCATTGGATGACTTCTGAGTTCGATCGAAGACGTCACGTTCCAGCTTTTCTCGTTTATCCCGCTTATTATTCCTGGAAGACCCTCTGGAGTATCTTTTGCACAGCTCCACAATTTTGTCGAAAGGTTCTTTGGAGATGTCTCCCTTACCAAGCAGGTTTAACATGTCTAGACAATCATCCCTGATTCCCCGAAGCAATATTATTTTGAGTACATCCAGTCCCATGTTCGTCTACCCAGCTCTCTGCACATTGTACAACAGTCTTTCCACGAAATATTCCAAACTTTCGTCCTCCTTCTGCACCATTTTAAATAGCTCCTCTCTCTTATCCTTGGTGTTACAATATTCCTGATATTTCTCCAGGAACACCTGCTTCATTGCATCCCAATTAGTAACGGTCCCTCCCCCAAGGCTCATGAACCAGCATAATGCATTGTCCTTTAGGGTAGCAGGAAAAAGTTTTAGTTTTTGGGCATCGGTGATATAATCGTAGCTGCGACAAAGAATATCAAATTCAAAAAGGAATTCGTCTGGGTCTTCCGCCGCCTTTCCATGGAAACGAGGTAACACCGATGGTGAGATATTCTTCATAGGAGCTGCCCCATCTGGTTGTTGAATTGGAAATTGCAATGTAGCAACTGTTCCCTCTGGCAGGGAGTGATTCTCATGATGATAGTTTTCTCCCATCACTTCTTCCTCATCGGCCCCGTGTCTGTTACTCATCTCTTCTTCTGTTTTCTCCTCTTCGTCTCCTCCTGTGTTCTTTTCTTCGTCCTTCTCTTGTTCCTCGTTCTTTTCTTCGCTCTTCTCTTGTTCCTCGTTCTTTTCTTCATTTTTCCACTGTCCCAGGAGCTTCTGGTGGTATTGATCCCACTCTTCCTTAGTTACACTCCTCCCGTTAATGTGATAATTCGGACCTCTACCAGTAGGTCCCGTTGTAACAGCTGTGTCTTTGTCTACAGGGATGGCTGAGGACGTCGCAGCTGCTCGTGTATTCTCCACCGTGGATCCCGATGCTAGCGCCCCAGGATTAGCAGGGTTTCTTCTGTTAGGAGTTTCTTGAAGACGAGCTCCAGTGGATGAATCAGTTCTGTCAACAAGGTCGTCAATAAACGTCCTTCTGCCCAATGGTACTCCTCGACCTCGACCCGAGCCACCTGCACTATTAGTATCTTGTGGGGTTTTGGGAGTTGGGAATTGATCGCGTTTTACCCTTCTAGTATTCATACAACCCAAATCATTTCATCAGAGAGAATAAAAAGAAACTGACTAGAAATAATTACCAAATGAAACTAATGATAGTGTTTAATTTTTACCCTTCCCCGGCAACGGCGCCAAAATGTCGAGCACCCTAAATGCAGATAAGTTATTATCAACACACAGAGCTTACAAAATTCATTGTCAACCCGAGGAAGTATTTTATTTCAAAGGGTAAGTGCATAATATATGCTTAAACACCAAATCATTGTAGTTAATCCTGCTCTTAAACAACTATGTTCATCCCTCAAACTCTGTGTGATCCCACCAATCTTCTAACTCTACAAATTCAACCTTTTCCTTCTATGCATCAACAAGAAATGAAATTAGATTCAATAATAATCACTGACAGAAAGGAAATCCTATTCATAACCCAAAATAAATGAATTGCCTAATTGATCTAATCACACTTAGAATCCGTAATCATAAATTGTAATCTAGAAATTCGATTGCAACAGATCAAGCTCGACTATTATAAGAATTGAATTGCAGAGACAAAGATAAACAATTATAACAATCAAGAATTACAAAGGGTTCGCGGGATGTCAACCTGAAACCATGAGATGAACAGAGCTGTGTACAGCTATTAAATAAATTGCATAAGGACTATCTACTCAGTCGACTGTTACGCTGTTACAGTTATCGATCTTAGGAAAATGCAATACTGTAAATCACACATACTACTCCTGCGCACACAGAAAATATGATTAATGAAACATCGCACAACCTTGAATTAAAAGATCCCACCTTAACTCAGCAATCTCTGCAGAAGGCGGGCCCAGCCTTCATACAGAGACGCTGGATGAACAATGTACAGCTCCTTTAAATCAGAAGCAGCTCTTTATATTAAAAGAAAGAATGAGTACAGATTACCCCCACTGTCAATACAAGAATGAATATATATTTTCCAACCCCCTGGGTCGAGACATCCTCTCACTTTTATACATACAAACTATAACAGCCGATCCTATTACAAAGGGCAGCCATGAATATCTCTGATCTTCAGGCACTTTGAATAACACTGGTTGTTACAAGACGTGGCATAGTGCAAATATAGAAAATGAGAGAAAGCTGTAGACTGGCCCAGAAGTGGCGATCTTCCCAGATCACCATGATATTCGAACAGCTAGACTGAAGATCCCTCGATCATAGCACATTCTGTTACGGCTACTCTGATCGGCTCTTGTCTGGAATGTCACGTGCCTCATTCAATGATGGACAGGTTGAGGATCCCTTTTGTGTCATGACCATCCCTTGTCCCTAGACTTGTTCAGCTCCATCCCCCTGTTTTCTGCTCATCTCACATTATCTTCATAGATCACACATATTAGCACAATTTCGAGAGATAAATAGCCTTAATTGTCACAAGAATAAGCATTAATAAGGTAGAACAATAATCAGTCTTACCTTGACAATTTAGGGAATAAAGGTGAAGAAAGTCGGTCTGATTGGCATGCTAAGCAGTGTAAAACAAGGGAAGAAAGGTGATTAAAGGTGGTTAAAAAGGGACCAAATTTGGACTCAACAAGATGTAAGATATTTGAAATAAGGATGAAGGCATTGGGCATCAAATACTTTGTCAATTTCCAACCTCTATTTGATGCAATTTATTGCATATATAAATTTGAGGTGGATCTTCTCAATCAGTGTTTGTGTTATCCCTAGTTGTGCTTGCACTATTGGAGGGTTAAGATCTAGTGAGATTCCATCAGGTTAGTTCTATTACAAGTGCATCCTGATGTTGACATTGATCAGAAGGCCAAGTAGTCTAAATGCAACATCCCAGTTTTGACCCCGTTTGCATGATGTATATAATGTAATTAATCATGGTGAGGAGCTAAAGGCAAAATCTTGACCATCGATTTGGTTGTGTATGTTTCGGCAATAGGGATAGTTGCTGATGGTATATCATGCTATTTGGCACATTATAATTCAGCATCATGTAAACACGCACATCAAATAAAACTAAAACCACAACCAGCTACGACAGTGCAACGTTGAATGAAAAGGACATGGTTCCAAAGGATAAGGGGTGGGGGATGTCAAACCTTGTTCTATGGGGGAAAAACCCATGTGTTGCCACCTTGTTGTTTTGTCACCTTTCTTGTCTCTTCCAACCTCTTTATTGTTTTGGTTGATTAGTTGAGGCAGTAATGGCTGCTGGTGGTTGGGGTAGTTATTGTCTTTGGGAGTGGGGTGGCAGGACTGTCAGTCCCTTGCCCACACACCCACTCCACCCACGAATTCCTTCACTCCACTCTCCCATGACTCCACTCAGGGGGTATGGTCTATTGGTTCCTCACGTTCAGCTGTTCATCCACGCACAGAGGAGGTTTGGCTTCCTCACGCCAGTTCACTCCCAACGCAGGGACGCGCGTAGCAGGAGGTCGACTCAGTTCCCTCACGCGCTGGTCAGTTTACTGTGGGTTCATCTCCTCACGCGGGGCTGAGTGAGGAGGGTGTGCAAACTCTGTTCGGGGAATCCTTATGTAGAGGTTGGGTTTGTTTTTCCTCACGCATAGGCAGTGGTTCTGCTGGATCTCACGCAGCCAGGAGAGGAGCTGCTGATCGACGATCATTCACATTTTCCACAGAGTGGAATCGGGTATGTTTTCCTCTGTGTTATGTGGCCTGGTGCCAGTTCCCTCATGCATAGACCATAGGATTCGTTTTCCCATGATGTTAGCCGTGATCACGGCATTCGTTTTGGGACTGTTGTCTTCCCCGGCTTTTGTTGGCTGTGGTGTCCAATTATGTTTTGGGCCACTGTGTATCCGTAGGGAGCCGTTTTCTGTCTGTGCCACCTCCTTCAGCTACTGCATTGAGGAGAAGTGTGTTGTGGGATTTTAGATGTTGGGTAGTTGTTGAATTCAATATCTGTTGGCTGAGTTTCCCATGGCTATGCTGGGAGTTTTGTTTTCTTATCCATTTTGTGACTGCGTATAGTTGCCACCGTTTTTATTGTGAGTTTGGGCTGCTGATATACCCTAGTTTGGGTGTTGTTACTAAGTTGTTTTGGCCACGATAGGGCCAAGAAAAACTCTGTTTTGTCTTGTGGCTTGAGCTGTGTTTCACCGGATGGTTGGGATTATCAAGGGGTCATCTTTGCCTTCTTCACAGGGCTATGAAGAGATTGTTTTGCTGCGTGTAAGCAGTGGTTGGTCTTCGAACTATGCTGGCTTGGCCGGTTGCTGATGGCTTGATAAACCCAGTGGTGTTGGTTGATTGATTGTGTCCCTTGGCTATGTGTAAGCCTGCATTGACCCTTATCCTTGGAGGAATCATGCCCAGCTCAGGGGTGGCAGTGTTGCTGAGAGATTGATGAGCACGCTGGCCTATGATTGGGTGGAACGTTGCAACAACGTAGCCGGTTGCAGGATTATTCATCAAAAGATAAGTCTGGCTGTCTATATTTCATCTCTGTAATTATATATACTGTTTCGTGAGAAATGATGAACATGATTAATGCTGGAATGTATGTTTGCTTCCACTGTATGATTGAAGAATTGTGCATTGAGTAACTGTGCATGTAAAATGATGGATTATGTGTCCTGTTAGGCATCATGTCAAGCTTTTAATTTCAGATTGATCTCTTATGTTTATATTTCATGGGGCTGTTTGCCTGGTTATTGTGGTGTCAGTCGCGTCCTCTTCGCCGGTTTAAGGGATGGGGACGTCACACTAAAGCAGCCAGCAAAAAGGAGTACATAGTAGTCTTCAAGAGAAAGAAAAAGAAAAGATGACTTTTATAGATTGGTATGTAAGAAAAGAAAAGATGACTTTTATAAACTGGTATAAACTATACATAATACATAATGCAAAAAATGTGGAAAAGAAAAGCTGACTTTTCTCATGTTTTCTGAAACTAATTGAACATTTTGCATGTTTCTCTAGAATATATATGCATCAAAATATACTAAAATATAATAATATAAAAAACTTTTCCGAAATATTTTGAACATTGGCATTTTCCTCTCCCGCTAGCATAGGTCTGTCCAAAGTAGAAATGTGAATCCCATAAATTTTCCAAAAAATGTTTGTAGGAAAGAGCAATCATGCCTTGGAAATTTGAACCATGGAAGTTATATTCTGCTCATTATCAGGAGAGTGCTTTCCATATACTTACTGAATAAGAGGCTTGTGGGTGGTCTGATAGAGATATGACAAATAAAGTGACTGGGAAGAATGTAAACAAGCTCCTTAATTTCTCATATGATATGATAAATATGGGAGTATACCAAATATCTTTGGGACTCTCAGCTTGTTACTTCCAAGGATATAAAATATTCCAGAATTGTGTGAGAGAGTTGACCAATATTATACATATATAAGAGCCAACTAAAAAATTTACAAAATTGTTAACAATTTTCCATTAAAGCAATGCTAAACACAATGGCCACCTAGGGAGACTCGTGAATAGTGTTCTTAATGCATGGGCAAAGATAGTTGCAAGATTTAGTTAAAATTAACTTGAATTGACCATATGTTGGACTCACCTTAGACAGGTTCATATAAACCATGCCAAAACATGTTTGCTCATTCAAAAGGAATTCATGTATCTTTGAAAGGAAGTAAAGAGGAAACAAATGGCTAGTGATAATGCCAAATGGAATTGTATTAGTGTAACTGGAAGAGGAAGTTCTCCCTTAGCTTTTGTCAATCTCAGAAATGACACAAAAGGTTTAGTCATTCAATAACTATTGAAAATAGTTTTAACTTTTCTTTTTTCTGAAATGAAAAAATGTGATCTAACAAACAACATAGACAGTGATTGTTGCACCACTACTTATGAAATTTATCTTGCTAACTAGGTATATGAAAGGACACTAATCTGATTAGTTAAGTCCTATAGGTTAGTAATTGTGTTCTCAAAAAGTCATTTGAACTCCATTCAGGTCAAGAGTTTTCATGTGAAGAAACATCCAAAGAAGAAAAATTATTCCATGAGAGAATGATTGTACAAAGCACAATTACATATCATTACACTCTGCCTTGTGCATAGACATTAGCAACTAATTCTAGTCTTGGTCCAGTTCTACATCCTTCTGTGACTGAATCCTTGCTTGTTTTTTTGTGTGTTTTCCTCACTTGCTTTGTCTTTTTGTCCCAAGTGAAATAACAACACAAAAACAAGAAAAGCTAAAGCTTAGAAGAAACTTCCTAAAAATGCCTTGTGTAACTCTTGCCTATATGGTATCAATGCCAACATGGCTCTAATATGTACATGGATAAGACCTCATTCCTTTGGAAGGTTGATGGTCCCCATCAAATTACCTTTATGATAGGATTTGAACTTCCTAGTTATTGTTTGACTATTTTACAACTCAACTTGCAAATTCGGAATCAGTTCTTCTCCAACAGGTATAAGAGGCTCTTCCTCATAATGTCAAACCATTGAAAATCTCTGACATTGACAGTTCCTCTAATTGGGAGATTTATGGCCTAGAAGATTGGAAATGGATCACATGTAAGGATAGGGGTAGGTGCTACAATGGCCAGTAATAATGTTGTTTTTGTTCCAGAAGAGTTAGTTTAGTGCTTTCAAGGTATTGGTAAATTCACGTTGGATCAATTTGGGAACCCTATTACCACTTCAATATGGAAATAAGGATGGCTATCAACTAAATACTTAGGTTTGTTGGTGGATTATGATCACTCTTGGGAAAATTTTGTATCAAAAATGCAGAGAGTGTACATCAGACTTGGTGATTTTGTTGATGAACTAGTCTGGGTTCAAAACAAAGTTGGTGGTAGTTACAATCCAAAACAAGGATATATAGCCTTTGAAGGGGATGAAATACAAGTAGCAGGTATGTTGTTCTCTATATTGTGGAAGAACAAATCCCCTAAAAAACTAAACTTCTAATGTGGCTAGCTTTACATCATACAATTCTTACTTTGAAGTTTCTACAAAAAAAGAAAAGGTTGGGCCAAACATTTGTCTACTTTGTAGATCTGATGCCAAGACTTTCACTACTCATCTTTTCATAAAATTCTCATTTATTAAACATGTGTGGAAATATATGGAAGACAACCTTGGGAAGCATGCTATCTGAAATGAAGCTTCTATTGAAGGTCGTCTCAAAATTTGGTTTGTAAGATCAAAACTAAAAAGTCTAAGAGTTACACCTTTCCTTGTTATATGGGAAATTTGGATTGCCATAAATTCATTCTTTTTGAATATTGAAGCATTCCTACTTTCCAAATCTCTACTCAAGTTAACAAACTACTTCATCATTGTCACGCTCTACTTGTTAACAAACTGCCTTTTGTAAATATTGTCTATATGGTATCAATGCCAACATGGCTCTAATATGTACATGGATCAGACCTCAGTCCTTTGGAAGGTTGATGGTCCCCATCAAATTACCTTTATGACTGGATTTGGATTTCCTAGGTATTTTTGGACTGTTTTACAACTCAGCTTGCAAATTTGGAACTAGTTCTTGTACAACAGGTATAAGAGGCTCTTCCTCATAATGTCAAACCATTGAAAATCTCTAAGACTAGTAGATCACTTAACCAATGACATCAACAATGGATCTATTGGGATATTGATCGCGCAACCACAATTCCTGAGAATTCCCTAAATCTTTTGACACAAGAACAGTTTGCATTATAGAGGTGTTAAAAGAGAAGCTAAATATGTCTTTTCCAGAGTTCATAACAGAGGTATGTTGTAGACCTGAAGAAGTTTAAAGCCGACAGTTAAAGGCTTACAAATTGTCTTTGTTTTTATGGTGTTTCCTATTTGTCTCTTAGCTACGTGACATGTAAGAGAAGCTATTGTCATAGCTATGGGATCCATGTCAAATTTAGTAATGACTGGAATCACCACCTTTGGCTCATTTGCAGGGGTAGAAGATTTTTCATGTGAAGAAACATCTAAATGAGTTCTAGATTCCACATCAAACTAAACAGGATTTTAAGTCATCAACTTGGTACCAACAACATGAAAATAAGAGTCTTTGTGTGAGGAACATTATCCACTTTATGTAAATGAATTTATTTCAAATAAATAAAAAATGCTAAAGGATGCCTTGAAACACCTACCAATACATATTACTGTAATGAAGATGCCTAGAAACAAGGCACAACTTGCTTTAGATGTGTCTTGATTTATGCTTGCAAAAGAAACAATAGAGTAAGGAATTTAGAAAGAATGAAAGTAGATTAGCAACACGATTAAATATTCATTATACAACAGAGAAAACATCCAAGGAAGAAAAATTATTCCATGAGAGAATGACTGTACAAAGCACAATTACATATCATTACACTCTGCCTTGTGCATTGGCATTAGTGACTAATTCTAGTCTTGGTTCAGGTCTAGATCCTACTGTGATTGAATCCTTTCTTATTTCTTTTCTATGTTTTCCTCACTTGCTCTTTCTTTTTGTCCCAAGTGAACTAAGAGCACAAAAACAAGAAAAGCTAAAGCTTAGAAGAAACTTCCTAAAAATTCCTTTTGTAACTCTTGCCTATATGGTATCAATGTCAATATGGATCTAATATGTACATGGATAAGACCTCATTCCTTTGGAAGGTTGATGGTACTAGGTATTGTTGGACTGTTTTATAACTCATATTGCACATTTGGAATCAGTTCTTCTACAACAGGTATAAGAGGCTCTTCCTCATAATGTCAAACCATTGAAAATCTATGACATTGGAATTTCCTCTAATTGGGAGCTTTATGACCTAGAAGATTGGCAATGGATCACATGTAAGGATAGGGGTATATGCTACAATGGCCTGTAATAATGTTTTTTTTGTTCTAGAAGAGTTAATTTAGTGCTTTCAAGATATTGGTAAATTCACGTTGAATCAATTTGGGAACCCTATTACCACTTCAATATGGAAACAAGGATGGCTATCAACTCAAGACTTAGGTTTTTTGGTGGATTATGATCACTCTTGGGAAACTTTTGTATCAAAAATGTAGAGAGTGTACACCGGACTTGGTTATTTTGTTGATGAACTAGTATGGGATGAGTATGCCTACTGCCAAATCTTTGACATTGTACAGTGTGATGAAAGGAGACATGAGACTGTAGAAGATTTTGCATCGTATTTTAGTGACACCCTATTTAAAAGAGCTATCTACTTTCTGCAGGCTAGTTTTAGTTTAGAGAAAAAAAACTAGGAAAAGTAGGAAAAAATTACTGAGTGCAATTCTTCCAAAAGGTAGTAGTCTGCTAGATCACTTAACCAATGACATCAATGGTTCTTCTTTTGAACCATTGTTAAACATGGTAAATAGAGTTGTTTTTAATATGAACTTGGCAATATGGGTACTATTCCTAAAACCTATCTTCTTGCCTTTACATCAAGAAAGAAATACTAACAAACAACCTGGAATTGGTGCTTCAAAACATAGCCAATAGACCAAAATTCAATCTGGAGCTGAATATTGTAAAATGGAACCAGCTGATTATGAAAGGTTTATGAACTACTTGATTTGCACTCTAGATACATTGTTTTGACAGTTTCCCATCTATTCTCAGAAGAGAAGACATCATTCAAACTTGATGAGCTTCATGGAGAAGACAATACTTAGTCACTAGGTTGACATGTCCTTAGAATTAAAATTTCATTCTATTAAAACTTAGTATATTTCTTCTCTGAAAGCATTCACAAAGTTAAAAACCTCTACTAATGGAAATCAGGGGAGATCTAGTTGATTGAAACCTCTACAATTGGAAATCGGTGGTGATTGAAGGGTTCATGGTAAATTTAACAGGAAATCAGGGGTAAATGGAATATTTGCAGCAAATTTCAAAGGGAGAATTTGTTATTTCTTCTTGCATGATGTGACAACACCCACTTTTCCTCTTGCATGATGCGATAAGAAGGTGACAACATGGTCTGCGATTGGAATTTTGGTGGATGCGTGGAAGATAGCACTGCCTCAAACTTAATGAACAGTGTTGGTTGTTTAATATCTAAATATTTTTTGAGCTATAGTGGGTTGCATATCACATCCAATATGAAGTGGGCAGTGAAGGATAGGGGAACCAACATTAATCTACCAGGTGTGAAGTTTATAGGGAGAGAGTGTACAGGGAAAATAAGCTGAACAAAATATTGTTACAGAAGATTGAGAAAATACTTAAAACATTCGTCCTAACCAGAATGTAACACAACCTAATTTGTGAAATTCCCTTTATGAAAAATTAGTGAAATCGACCCTGTGTGAATTTTACAGGGATGGAGTGTATAGGGAAAACAAGCCGAACAAAATATTGTTGCAGAAGAATGAGAAAATACCTAAAACGCTCGTCCTGACCATAATGCAACACAACCTAATCTGTGAAAGTCCCTTTATGAAAAATCAGTGAAATCGACCCTGAGGAGATGTAGGTCGATCCCCACGCGCTACTATGAGGTGAATCTTTCCAACCCATGACTGAAATTCCTGACCTGATTGAGTAATATGAAGTGAAGTTTTCCAACCCATGACTGAAATTCCCTACCTGATCGAGCAATTTCAATTCCCAGCAAATGAGCAAAAATAATGATTTCATTGTCGTTGGCCATATAGCCACTAAAATTTCAAGTTTTCAAAAGATATTTTTCAGTGATGCTCTTCCCCTACTCCATGATGTTCAAATATTCTATTAACGTTTGGGTGGAGAGATCCAGGTCCTTGGTTTAGTCGCTCCCCTTCAAACAAGACATTCCATCCTCTTAGAAACATGACCATTTCTTTATTTTCCTGTTAGGTTGATGATCCATATGGATATTTGTGGCCACCCACCTATTCCAATGGCTCAAAACAATTGTCCATTTTGGTAGTTTCCTAGTTATTTTTTTGTAGTTTTTTTAGTCCCAAACTTCTAGGGTCGTTTTGAGGCCTTAAACAGATTGTTTTGGTAATTTGGGGGGTGTGGGAGGGGGTGGTAAACGGTTCCAAATTTCATGCATTTGACACCATTCAAAAGATGTAAATCTCAGATAGACCTTTCCAATGGGACATTGAGCACATAAATATGAGATCGTATGCAAAGGTTATGACCTCGAGATGTTGATGGTTCATCTTCTAGGGTTATGTTTTGGACCTTTAGGGCTCCCACCCTCACGCTTATTATAAATAGGCCCTTTTGGCATCATTTTGTATTCATCTTGACACAAATGAGCATAGCAGCCACATCTCTTATCAAAGATAGCTACCACCATTCTAGTTGTTCTATTTACAGTATGTTCTATTTCCTCCATTTAATAGAATATGTGTTTATTGTATCTATGTTTTCATTGGAATATGTCTATGTTTTTAGTTCTATATATGTTCTTTCATTTATTTCCCACATAAATATAGATTAGTGGTATCAGAGTAATATACTCTTTGATTGTTTCTCGGTGCATGTCCCTGACGAGGTTGGAGTATAGAGAGTTGGGTCTTGAACTAGTTTCACTTGGGGAAGATCACTCTCCTTGACCCAAATGAACTCCCATGTAGGAAGAAAAGAGAGTCTACAGAGAAGGATATCCTATCAATTTGCTGCTTGAGGAATCCCTCGCGCGACAGAGGAACAAGATGATGGATATTTTTTCCCAGATCATTCTACAAATGTCGGCAGTGGTGAATGCACCTTCAACAAGCAGTCGTTTCTAAGATGCAACCCCATTGAAGGTACAAGTTAACTTTGATATCCCTTTATTTGAATTCCAAATCAATGTTGATGCCCTAGATAAGTGGTTGAATGTTCTAGAAGGATATTTCTTTGTCCACAATTTTCTAATGGGTAAAATATTACCTTTGTGCTCCTTAAGGCCATCCCCCATGTCAAAAATTGGTGGGAAACTTATTGGGAGAAAAACTCATTAGATGAGTGTGGAATGTTTGAGACAAATCCCACTTAGGCCTTTCAAAGACGAGATAATATGTGGTGTGACCCCACTTGAATTTTGTGATGTTCTTTTAGGACAACCATATATGTGGAAGTGTCATGTTCCTTAAAATCCTCCTTGCCAATGACTGCTTTGAGTGACATTCAACAGTATTGTTCCATGGGATTTTGTGGAACTCTTACCACTTCCTGGTGCTCTTGTTTGTCTTTTTGTTACCCTTCTTTGATGTGGACCAATCTAGTACTGGTAGACTCAGCTTAGTTCTTAGTAGCCATTCTCTTGGAGAATGGAGGCACCTAGTCTGTTACCAGGAAGGCACTATAAGCCCTAGACTTGGTCTACGCATGTGTGACATTCAGACCCTTGATCTATGGGTTTTGTGTACTTCTCCAAGGCTTAGCTACCCTTGGTTAAGTTCCCCTAGTACCTAATATTGGTGTCACGCAGAGTGTGAGATAAAAGCATTAGTAACTCTCTTGGTTTATGATGATGTACTTTGAATGGAATCAAAAGACCATAGGGGCACTTGGAAAAAGGATAAAGTCAAAAGTCAAAAAATACATAAGGCTTTTTGGACCACAAGAAAAGGGACCACAGGTTAAATTCAAAGTTACATAAAGAGTCTTGGTAAAAGTAAAAAATACATAAAGGATCTTCTAGACTACTAAAAGGTAAAATGGTAAAAGTTAAATTAGGAAAGAATAAAATAATATTATTTTGTTCTTCCTAATTTTGGTCCACTTATAGGTGACTGAAGGATATAAAATAAGATCAAGTCATTTCATTATGACACACTCACTTGCTCTCACAGTTACTGTTGCTTCTAAAAATCTCTCGGCAAAACCCTCAGCTAGGGTTTCTTCATTTTCTGTCTTAGGTTTTCCGAACCCTCATCTTCAGCAGTCACATACACTTCCAGATCTTAGGAAACTATATCCTTCATCTTGGGCCAGCTGACAGTCCTCTCAACACCTCTCTTTCCTCCATGACTATCTTCTATCTTCCTCGGGTAGGGCTCAGATTTCTCAACAAAATCATGATTTCTTCGATGGCATTGGAAGCTACATAGGGTTTCTGACGGGAGCCTCAGGTTCTGAGCCGTGCTCTATTATGATGCGGGCTTGCAGGTCTACCACTGGTTAGACTCAGTCTGCCGCAGGCTCAATCTGTTGTTCTGCTCATTCTGATGTGGGTTTGTCAGTCGCACTCTCATTAGGGTCGGGTGACGACCATGAGGGATCCCATCGGGAGGGACCTCAACCAGTATGGACATGGACACAAATCATCAGAGTACGGGGAAATAAGGCACCATGGGGTAGAGAGTCAGAAAAAGGAAAAGGGACAATGCATAGCACCAGAAAATGCATAGCCAAAACAAAGAAATCCCCTCATTGCAGATTAAGGAGGAAGGCTTCAAATCTCATTTACAGCACATGAGGGACCATGCCCTTATCGAAAAGTTTGTGGGTATTTGGCCATCAGAGAAATCTTTGCTCTGGTGGATTAATGTAACATGGAAGCCTCTGGAGCACTTCAATCTACAATTAGGAGCTGAGGGCTTCTTTACAGTCATCTTTTTAAACCTAAAAGACAGGAACAAAATATTTGAGGGAGGCCCATATTTTTTTAATTCTGTATGGCTATTTATAAGACCATGGAAGGAAAAATTCAACTCGGATAGTGAGGACCTATCCTTTGTCTCGATCTGGATCAGGCTCTATTCGATCCCATCTGAATCCTGGCATGAGAACATCTTGGAGGCATTGGGGAATTCCATTGTAGAGTTTGTGAAGATTGCAGATCAGACAAAAAGAATGCGGTACACCTTGTATGCTTACATATGCGCTTACATGAACATTGCGAAGGAGCTACCGGAAGCTATAAACCTGTGTTGGGAGGACGAAGACTGGTATCAATCCATTGATTATGAGCACATCCCGTTTTGATGCAGGAGGTGCCATGAACATGGGAGTCTCTTCAGAGATTACCCTGAAAATAAGCCCACTACCTAGCAGAAAAGCAAAGACGAGAAGGACAAGGAGGGGTACAAAAATTTTGCAGGAAGGAAGAGATCGGCCAAGTGTCATCAAGGACCAGAGGTAAATAAAAAATCTATCACCTCTAATCCATTTGATATTCTACAAAAGGAAAGCACTTAGAAAAATACGGATAGGGAAAGCCTAGAAACATCCAAAGATGGCCCTAAGGATTGCAAGGAAAGCCTGGAAGCCTTCTAGGATGCAAAAATAGAGAAACAAACCAATATGCAGGTAGAAGAAGAAGACACAGAGGAAATGGATCTAGGATACCTAAACCTAGATAAACTTGAGAAAGTTGTCCAAGATCCAATCAAAGGGATCATACCAGCACAACAGGTTGTTCTGCTCAAGGAAGCAATCATAAATACTAGGAAAAAAGACAAATTTTTAGTAGTTTGCTTGGATAACCCAAGATCCATAATCCATGAGACTATCAAGAAGACGGGCAAGGAAAAACATGGAAGAAGAAGTAACCAGCAATGCATCAAGGACATCGGGGAAAACTTGTGGCGTCAGGGAATTTTTCAACCATCAAGGCAACCTTTTCCATATCCAGCAAACCCTCCCAATGAAGCTTTTATCTTGGAACATTAGAGGGTGGAGCACACCTAGCAAGAAAATATTATTGAAGAAGAAAATAAGGGAAGAGAAACCCTTAGTGATTTTTATTTAGGAAATAAAATGCTTAGAGGAGAGTTTCAAATCCATGGAAAGCAAGATCTAGAAGAACTATGAAGCCTCCGCCATTGATGCCTCAAGCACAGCAGGAGGTATAGGAATCACATGGAACCCTTTGGGCTTAAGTCTTACTAATTTCATGGCTACAAAATATTCAATTGCCGTCGAGTTCCATATTTTAGGAACCAACTCCAAAGGCTTCCTTACTAATGTGTATGGGCCCTTCAAACTAGCTTCCAAGCAGCTCTTTCTTAGGTCACTGCAGAACATGAGTAACCTTGTCGGGCGAAGACACTAGATAATAGGCGGTGAAGTCAACCTCATTCACAACCTACATGAGAATAAAGGGGGTATTAGAACCCTAAGCCCAACTAGCAATGATTTTCAGAACATTGCGCATGGCTTGACTCTCAACTCCACCCTTTCAGCACATCGTGCAAGATGAAGATGAGGACATGGAGGAATCAAGCCATGCGGATGCTAACCAGGGGAGTGGGAAAAGCATCATAAATTCCCTGGGATGAAATCAAGTCCTCCTACAGACGCTAATCCTTTCCTCATCGCGGGATGTTTAGATGTTCTTTGTGGTTTGTTTTGGGTTATATCTTTGCTTGGTTCCTTATGCTCAGTAGGTCTATGTTTTGTTATGGATCGGATTCACTTTTTTGTTTTCAGGATTGAGCAACCATGCTGAAGGGCTGGGATGCTCTCATGCTCCTCTATCTTTCTTTATGGGATATCATTTTTACTTTTCTTTTTTGGATACCAAACCAATGCCTGAATCCACGTTTTAAGGAGAAGGATATGTAAATATCTTTAGTTTTGATCTAGTAATAGAAGGGTCCCATCTTACTAACAAAAAAAAAATCACCCCGAAAAACCCTCTACAAACAAGCTGTTGAATCTGTTTCCTTGTATGGCCTTGTGCAGCCATTGTATGGTTCGTACAATTGTACGGAACTGTACACATGGCCAATCTATACGATTATACATATGATGATTTGTATAGATCCAAATGACTACATTGAATCCCTGTACGGTTGATCTATACAATGGTATGGACTCTATAGTATGGATTTGTACCATTGTACAGAATCCTGTACGGCTACCCGTATAGACAAGTGATGGCTCTGCTTGACTAGTACGCCCCCCCTACAAATGTCTTTCAAAATGTTGTTTTTCTCTTGGCAAAAAATTGGAAGTACAATGTCTTTCTCTCTCCAACTCGATGCTTGAGTTTCACTCTTGTGATGGTGTATCTTCCTCTCTCTCCTCAGCTGCCTTTGATGTATAAATAATAGATCAATGCTATGTGCAATGATGCTAACAAGAAGCATAGGAAATAGATCTTGCTACTAAGAATTCTCACAAGCATACACAGGAAAATAGAGAGAAGAAAAGAGACTGAATCACATGAATGAAGAGATGAATATTGGTGTGTATCCTTCCATTGAATAATGATGAATAATAGTGTACATAAATAGTACATCCCTCATAGGAAAATCGAATTTTATGGAAACAACTCATAAAACTCAAAAAGGCTAACTTACCAAAATATAGCAAACCCCCATAGGTGGCTAAAGCACTTACCAAATCTATCAAGGACCTCACAAGTTGGAAAAAGCATGAGTGAGTTGTCAAGGAGATGGAAAAAACATGCTAATCCTAGAAAATGGAGAAAAACTAATGGAGGATGGGTTGGAAACAAAAGCTCCCAGTTTCCTAGTTGACTAGCTTGTATCTTATTCATAGAAAAGTAGGAAAAGCAGAAAAAGAAGAATAAAGAAGAATCTGCTGTAAAGTCCTATATACTAATTATGGATGGTCAAAAGGTGGTCAAGATCAACCCATAATTGGAAATAAATCATTCCTAGGATATAGATGGCATGTATTGACTTTAAGGTGCAAGTGAATGCAAACTAATTAAGCTAGTGGGTGAATAATTAATCAAATAATGATTAATTATTTTATCCTAAGTTGTGAGTGGGTTTAATATATTCCAGCACCCCCCTATAATTCTGACTTTATGATGGTATGAAAAAAAATATGGATGCATATAGGGCCCAGCAACAAGGCTATGGTCACCCTTTAACAATTATTATGTTCAGAAAAGCGAGGAAAGAGGCAAAAACACATGGGGAAAATCCACCCTCAAGATAGGACAAGGCAACAAATTTGAAATATGTCTTCAACATATCTTCATCTTCACTTTAATGAGTTGACTGAACTGCTTCTATATGAAGGACTTGCTGAAGAAATCATGAACTCTAGGATCATGCGCTAGAGTGTAGAACCTGTAAGAAGGAAGAGGAGAGACTCCTTGTATCTCATCAATTGATGAAGTAGGAGCATTATCTGAATGCTTATTTCTACTATCAAACTCTGATATGAAAACATAATATGAAATGGAAAAGAGATATGTGCATACTCCTTTCCAAAGAGTACAAAAATTAAGACAATTTATTTCACACCCGATTCCCTGAATAGTTGCAAAATTGTGATGTGGATCACATGTCAATCTTCCAATCTGATGTAGCACCTGTATAGATATTATATGAGGCTGATAAAACTCTGATATATCAGAAATATTATCATATGGAACAGAAAGGATAAATGCTTCAATGGCTCCATGAGGATATAGGGCTAGACTAGGAAAATTATGAGCAACTAGGGAAAACTGATAGGTGTAAAAATCTGAATGATGGATGGGCATAAGATCTGAAACATAAGTGTTTATAACAAATCCAAACATTTTTGATACCAGTACATATATGACTAAGTTCATGGATAACCATCCACTGAAAGTTAGGAAAGAATTCAAATCATGTAAGATAAATATCACTATATAAGAGACCAATGAGGAATCAACTAGTGAACTAGGGATTTGTATAGTCTTAGGATTATTCAGAGCTATGGTAGATGGTATGGATGGTGGTATGATATTTGTATCAACCTGAAAATATGCTTCTAAATCAGAATCCAAAGGATCACATATAAGCATATCAATAGACTCATGGGAATACACTAGTAATGATTCCTTTATATGAAAGGAGGAAATAATGGGATGTTCACAATCTTCAAGGAGGTTCTGAGTATTTATGCCAAGAACAAAGGAGGATATGCTGAATCACATGAGATCAAGTAAGGTAAGTGGTATGACACAAATAATGATTGATGTGGCTAAGCAAACATCCTGGAAGTCACTGGGTTGCACACCATCAATGAGAGAGGTATGGAAGAGGTGTGAAGAATCTGGCGCATGGATCTCAGAATATAAGATAGGAGATTTAGAGAAAAATGAATGGGTTATAGGATCATAATAAATATCAGAAGCAGCTCCATATGTTACTTCCTTTTCATCAATAGTATCACAAGAAGAAAAATCACTTTCAAGAGACACAGAAAAAGATGGCTCTTCAATATTTGCTTCTTCATTGAAGTAGGAAGCATTCGAATGAAAGAGGGAAGCAGAAGCATGAAATATATTAGAAACTTATTCATAATGATCAACATCATCATAGAATGTAGAGGCCAAGAAATCTTGAGAAAGAGAACAAGAGGAGATGCTAGGTTCGCTCCATGCTTCATCTTCAATTTCCTGCAAACCAAAAGCTTTGTCCAAAATTTTCCAAAGCTCAAATGGAAATTCAGCAGAATCTATGAGATGATATATATTTGGAGACATTCCCAAACACATAATTCCATAAGCTCTATCAAAATTATTTATCCAATCAATCTTCTCTTCATAAGACTCAGGTTCACTCAATGCACCAATGGAGACATCAAAGAGACATTGCCTCTTCAAGTATGCACTCATCTTTGGATTCCAATCAGCATAGTTGAAAGGAGATAGTAGATGAAATTTTGAATCCATATTGAATTTGTTGATATGCTCTAAGAGATACTCTTTGCAACCTGCAAAACAAACTAGGAGAAAATCTTGTAAGTTAGACAAGCTCTTCTTCAAAGAGGGATAGGAGATTGGAAGCGCTCCTCAACTTTGTAGAACTTGATCAACCTTGTAGCTATGATACTGTGTAGAAATAATAGATCAATTCTATGTGCAATTATTCTAATAAGAAGCATAGGAAATATATCTTGCTACTAAGAATTCTCACAAGCATACACAGGAAAATAGAGAGAAGAAAAGAGACTGAATCACATGAATGAAGAGATGAATATTGGTGTGTATCCTTCCATTGAATAATGATTAATAATACTATACATAAATATTACATCCCTCATAGGAAAATCGAATTGCATGGAAACAACTCATAAAGCTCAAAAAGGCCGACTTACCAAAATATAGCAAACCCCCATAGGTGGCTAAAGCACTTACCAAATCTATCAAGGACCTCACAAGTTGGAAAAAGCATGAGTGAGTTGTCAAGGAGATGGAAAAAAAATGCTAATCCTAAAAAATGGAGAAAAACTAATGGAGGATGGGTTGGAAACAAAAGCTCCCAGTTTCCTAGTTGACTAGCTTTTATCTTATCCATAGAGAAGTAGGAAACGCAGAAAAAGCAGAATAAAGTAGAATCTTTTGTAAAGTCCTATATACTAATTCTAGATGGTCAAAAGGTGGTAAATATCAAACCATAATTGGAAATAAATCATTCCTAGGATACAGATGGCATGTATTGACTTTAAGGTGCAAGTGGATGCCAACTAATTAATCTAGTGGGTGAATAATTAATCAAATAGTGATTAATTATTTTATCCTAAATTTTGAGTGGGTTTAATATATTCCAACATTTGATACTATTGAGATGAGCCAAAACACTAACTCAAATTGCTGAGATTAAATCTCACTCATTTGAGATCAATGGTTTAGATTCATTTAATTACTTTAAATATTTAATACCAAAAACTTGGGCATTTCTCCAAATCAGCTTCAATCATCTAAAAAAGCATTCACTTTAATAGACATTAAATAAGTGAATTTCCTAGGTTCCAAAGAGGTATTAATGATGATTTCCATAAGTAAGACACAAAATCATGGAAATACCTATCTGAGCTACAAACATCAACATCTCTAAGGAAAGACACCCTCCTCCTTTTCTTCCCCAAATACATCAAACCCTAATCTCTAGCCTCAAAAGGATGAAACCGTAATCCTAGAATCCAAGATGCTTTGAGAGACCAAGAATCCCCAATGCCCAAGAGAGAGAGATCAAATGTACAAAGAAGAATTCAAGAAAGAATCATCCATCTTCTCCTCTTATGCTCCACTAGGGTTTCCTCGTGAACCTTAGCACATCACTAAGAGAGCACCCCAAAGAAGAGATAAAAATGAATTTGTGATGTGTTGTGATGTTTGAAAATAATCCCTCCTTTCTCTGTTTATATGAGAGGAAAGGAAGGACAACAATATAGCATATGTTAGCTTAAGCCTTACAAGCAAGCCTACTAAACATAAGTAATCCACACACAAGTGAAGTGCTCCACTCCTAAGTACTAGTGTCAAGCTCCAATGATGACGTCGTGCACAATAATGACCCAAGGTGATATAGCTATGCAAGGCAAGCCACACCACTCCATATTGAGCCTTTATGATTCCATTCATCCTCCAAAGCCAAGTATTCCATTGGGGCAGCTACCCCTTGCAATAACACAGTTGAAGCCCTAGGCGTCCTTGAGCCATTTGAAATATTTTGAACAAAAAACCAAGCTGCCACATTCTATCTAGGGCTTGTAGTACTCGACAATGCACAATGCTCCTTGTATCCTGTAGGGAATTCTCCCGCTAAGAGAATCCTCCATGTGGCCATCATGCAGTAGGCCCACCATCCAAGCAAGAGATCTCAAATGCCCTAGGGAAGAACATTAAGCCAATGATCATCTAAGGTTTCCATCCTTTGAGCAAGCTATTCCAAGTGTGCATATCCATCATGGACCATCTCTCATGCTACAATCCCTCTCATACTATCCAGGGGCTGAAAATCCACCATGTATGCCAAATTTCATGATGCATCCCAAACTTGGTGTAAACAGTTTCAGAGTAACCCGAAAGTTTAACACTTAACAGATGGTAGAATTATTTGTCTTTTTCAGTTTATAATCTAGATTCTATAACTTTAGAATTATTTGTTTATATGGTCTATTTTGTAAACATTATATGACAGTTGAGTTTGAACCGTTGACTGTATATTACAACTCCTTAGTCATGATGCCCTGTTTGATTTCATGGTTGATGTTTTCTGTTATAGTTTGTTGATGACAATTGTTATGTTAGAAAAAATATAAAAAATAGAAGCAAACAACAATAATAATAGAACATGAGATTTATGTTGTGTTACCCCCCTGTTTGCGTAGGGTGTTTACCTTCAGTTTTCATGAAGAGTTATGGGTTGTTCTCAAGGTTTCTGGGTATGTAGAGGGACAAATTCTATACCATTTTTATAGCACTAAGGGCAATTATAGGTCTGTTTGTGGCCTCAAACAAACCTAAAACAACATTCATTTCTAATTTTGGGCTGATTGTGGGAAAAGATAGCATGAGAGTAACAGATATGGGCATGAAAACAACCATAAATCCCAAACTTGGACATTATATGAATTGTTATGAGTCTCTAAACAATATTTAGGGAGCAGTTCTAGCCTCTAGGTGCATTACATACCTCAATCAGTAGTACCAACCGTTTTGGGCATGTCTAGTAGCAGAAAGAAGCCTCCTATCTATATTGTGGGCTGACTTATGCAATTGAATAGTAGTTCTGGGCATGTTTTAGCTGTAAAGAATGAGTAGAAAGCCAATTCTGGGCTAATGTTGTGAGCTAAGAAGCAATTATGCTATGTTCTGGGTGAAATTTATTGGTGTCCATTGGAAAATATGATCATGTTCCTATGTAGAGGCAGACTTATTTTCAATTCTGGGCATCCTTTAGGCGTCATTTCATGTGTAGCAGTCTAAGCATCAGCTAGCATGTGACTTGAAAATTATTTGCAGCAGCCTAGATCTAAAAAGAAGTTCATGGATTAAAACATCATTGGGAAGTAAGGCTGCTTTTGGAGGGTGATTGAATAAACAAACTGCAGGCCGTCACTCTTAAAGAGAAATTATAGGGTTCATCTGGTAGCAGCCAACAAAGCATTGATCAACATTCCTTCTTGTGGTCTATTTGAATACTCTTGGAGATGCATTTGAAGAGTTTGCATGCCTGTTGAAGAGGTTTATTTGTTGTTCCTAGCCTTTTGAATCTTTGAGGTTGATCTGAATCACCTTCTAGAGGAGCTGCAGCCTTGGGATAACCTTGTAGGGTGGTCAAATCAGTGTGTACTGCAGAGTATGGATCAGCTAAGACAAGCTTTTGGAAAAATGTCCCGCTATATTCATGCTTCATTAAGGTAGCGCTGATATCCTTGGGAGGCTTCTCAGCAAGGTTTAGCATTTACCCATTGTTTCAGCAGTTAGCTTCTTCTTTGAGAGGGATCATTGCATATTGAGTATTAATCTATGCCGAGGATTGTTGAACCGTTTTGCAATCTAGGTTTGGACATTGCATCCTAGAGATTTACAGCTACTGCCTTGAAATCTATGCCTTTGCAAACTTTCTGATTGAAGGACAACTATGGAAGAAATGGCAGCCAACATTCTGTTGTAAAGGCTCCTACTTATAGCACCAACAACACCTACATGCTCGACATTTTTTGGACTCTGAAGAGTTGGTGATAAGCCTCCATAGAGGAAGCCCTTCAAGTTTTGTAATCTGATTATCACATCCATGATTGGGGACTGCAGTAATCTCATGATGCATGTAATGTTCACAGTATGGGAGAGATCGAAAACATTATTCATAATTCACAAATCATGATTCTTGACAGCATTCATGATTGGGGATTGACAACATTCACAATTCATGACTGACAGCATTCACGATAAATTTTGACCAAGCTTTGAGTATTGTTCACTCAATTGTATGGATAGCACAGAGAGAAATTACATTAGGAAAATTTGCAATCTTCATTAACTCCATAAACTATTTAGGAAGTATTCAATTTTTCTAGACATTACTTCAAATACGTGGCATGCATTCTCAATAAAGATTACCTAATTAGGCTCGATCTAGATTTGAATAAATTGGTCCTCTTCAACACTTCATCTCTCTATCACTGTGGGTTCTCAATGATTTTTCATTGTGAGTTCTATGTGTTGTGTCAGCATGTCAGTGCTAGGGCATGACATGTTCTCAGTCACCGTTCATCCCAGTGATTCAGTTACATGGAGTATTCTTAGCTATGCCACAGAACTATTAGTAGGGAGGTATGAGGAGCTGTTGGGCATGCAGAAATCAAGGCAGAGTATTATTAGCTATACCGCAGAACTCATGAACAAAGGAAGAGAAGTCGAGGAGGGATGGCAGTCAAGATTTCATGCTGGGCAGAGGTTTTGTTCTTTGTTGTGCATTTTGAGGTTTTATTCTTTGTGGTGCATTTTGATTTTGAGTTTTTTTTATGATTTTGTGTTTTTTTTTATGATTTTGTTTTACTTTTTATTAATTTTTATTTTAATGTTATTTTTAGTATTTGTGTTTTTATTGTGCTTTTTACATGTAGGTTTTAGAACGCCAAATATTTTTTATTTTTCATTACTAGAATTTAGGTATATAAATTGTAATTTTGGAGTGATGATGATGATGGTAATGATATTTTATATATGTGAATTTATTTAATACCATTGATGATGGCAATAATGTTTTATGTGTGTGACTTTATTTAATATGGTGATGATGACAAGGATGATGATGAAGATGATGACTATGCGGCGTCCCGATTCTACAAGCAATATGGAATGTTACTTGACTTCTCCGTTTCTTCCTTTTGATGAAGAAGTTCATGTGGTGGATCCTCTTATAGTTATAAATTATTGCAACTAACCATGGGCATGTTCAGCCTCAATCTAGGGCTCATGATATAGGTATCAATTTAAAAGGATATCCACCCTTGAGAAAAACTAAATATATCAAGATGCCCTATTTGACATGGTTAACAAACCCACACTTTTGGGATCAGCATTAAAGAGTTGAATTTATTGCAATGTATCTACCCATAAATCAACCAAGATATGTGTCCATATTTCTCAAGGAACAATTACATTTGTATTGATCTTTCTGAGTCTACAAATCCGTAGAAATATCAACAATAAGGGTTGCTTAACGAAGAACAAATTTTAAAAATTGTCATTTTCCTACCATGAATCAACAATGTCCTCCATTCCAATGGAAACCCCCAATTGGTACCAGGAACCACATATTTCCTACTTAAACTAGTTCTTAGCCAATCTCTATATTATTTCACAAGTCAACCATGCTTTAGTACCTCCCATGTTATACCATCCAAATTAAGTTCCAAAACCCAAACCACATTGGGCTCAACACCCAATCCAGCTCCTAATCATGTGTCGTGTGAGCTGACAACAAAGTATAATGTGCACAATGCATCTCAACCTCATCTCTCTCTCTAATGTGGGTCCTCAGATGTTTGATGGTATATGGTATACACTTATTTGACATAAATTTTTAAACCACCTGCTCGAGGCCAAGGGAATCAATTTAGAGCCACCATGTTGCTCAATGACCCCATTGAGTTAAGTTCTAGATTTTTTTTTTGTATGTTGTACAATGATACACCGTGGCTGCTTGAAGTATAATACAAGGTTGGCCTCGATGTCCAACTTGATTCTCTATGCAATGAAGATGGGAATAGAGCAGGGTGACACAAAGAATGCAGAGAAAACACATTAAAAAGACATGTTTTTCATGAAAGATATTGTCCCCAAAAATGCATCATGGAAGGGAGTCCTAAAATTTGTGGTTACCAAGATTATTTCCATGAATTAGCAAGTGATGAACATCTATGTATGTTATTTCCTTGATGTTTTACTACACAAAGAAATTGTGGCATGCTCCAATGAAAAGAATTGCCTTAATGGCATCTTGTACAGGTCTCATAAATGCAGATGGCCATGTCTTTGTCTGTGATCATTTATAGAACATACCACATCATATGGTTTTTGTTATTGAAAAATATTATGGTTAAATGTCTAGTTTTGATATAAAACCAAGCATAGTAGTACATTTGTGTGAATATTTCTTAGCAATTTTGTATGAGATCATGTATGGTAATCATTTCCCAAGATTTTAAGGGGAGACAATGAAGGTTGTAGATCCCTTGGAAAGTGGTCCATTGAGAAATCTTGTAAGTTGAGGGACTTGAAGGCCCACATGGGTATTGAAAATTGATCGTACTCTTCTTGAGGGGAATAATCGGATCAAAGTCTAAAGGGCCATCTACATGTCTTAATAATAACCCCCAAGTGCATACAATAGCATAACCTAGCCTACATATCCAGTCTCTATCACGAATCCAAATGGGTAAAGCATGGTCCATGTTTCATATTAAAAATATGAAAGTATAAAAGGAATTGAGTGTGATGGCTTAATTTTCTCTTTGAAATAAGTAATTTATAAAAGGAAACATTGGGCCAATGTTGACTAAAGAGATCACCTGTATAGAAATCATGTATGGTTATGGAAGGTTTGAGCCCATGGACACCAATGAAGTAACCCAAAGTGCATTTGGGACATTTTTCCTTTGTTTTTTGATTTATAGTGGTGTCCCCTAGCCATTGGAAGGCCATACAAAGGAACCAAGTTTCAAACAAACCACTCACCCAGAACCAAACTAGCTCTTCATTCACTCATAAAGGAAGCATGCCCATTCGTAAAAAAAAAATTACAACTAAATGTAAGATTAAATTCACATAAAGATCAATCTGAGCCTTGGAATGGATTTTACGGTGAACTTTAACTTGGATAAAATAGTCATTCAAGGACACATGAAGAATTGGTCTCAGACCTATATCTAAAAATGAGCAACATAATTGAGCTATGAAATTTCCAATGGATGTTTATAGGCCTCATAGACTCGATTTGGTCATCGATGAACGATTCTCTATCACAATATCAACAATTAGAGCACCTGGAGGATAAGCCCTTGATGCCTCTCTTGTTGCATATCTAAAACATTGTTGTTGATCCTATCGTCAAGCTCCCAAAATTTTTACTTTTTGATGCACATTAATCTTTAGGCTTCATATTTCCTTTGACGCCCTTTATATCTCTATCCCACATTGATTGTGGGAATGTCTAAATGTTTTTTTACATACATGTGTGTTCTTTATTATATCAACACATTGTGCACATTATATACCATAGTGGCCATGAGATGAACTCTTTCAACACTAGATTTGGTTATGAGTTGTGGGTGGATATGGTGGACTTGCAAAGACAATAAATGGAAAGATTGGGCTCAACCAAGCCCTAATCTTTTACGATTTATATTAACAAGAAACCATATATATATATATATATATATAACAAATGGAGGCATTAAGGACTAGAGTGGAATAGTATAGTCCCCATAGAAAAGTCCCACATCTAGAGGTATTGTGGTATTAGGAGCTTGATTAGGTGTCCTTTCGCATTGTAACCTTAAAGGGCATGTGAATGATGTAATTCCAAAAGCCTATCCACAATACAATTGTTTTTAATTAGATCTCTGTCCCATTATTGTTATTTTCTTAGTAGAGTGAGTTTGATTTGTGTTTAGCATTTAGAGTTTCCCCACCATATTATTCAACCATCCTCACCATGAATCTAGGGCTCTAAGTTCCAAAATTTCTTTAAAGTGTCATTTGGCTGGTGTTTGTTATTGATTATCTGCCTTAAAATGTGGGGATGATCAATTTGATCCATCACTAGGTATTTTATGCATGATGAGCTCGGCTTTCACTACATCCATCTATTGAAAATATCACTTTGCTTTGACACCAATTAGAATCTGGACAAATTCATTGGTGGTGGTCCTAATGCTCAAAACCCCTTTCAATTTGAAATGAAGAAAATATATTGAATATCGCACCCATATAGTTGATCTAGTTGTCAAAAGGAAGATCAAAAGTTGGGCATTCCTATGTGTAAAGAACCAACCAAGGTGTAATTAACCACCATGCATACTTATCATACAATGTAACAATTATTTCCCTCAACATACTCAGTAGAGTAGTGCTTGAACTAATCTTTCCCAACTGAGAACACATTGAACATATTTTAAAAGGAGGTCGTTGGACATGTGGAGCGACCCATGTTGAGAAATTTTACAAAGGAAGATCACTAGAGATAGATTCATTGAGAATTAGACCATGGTGGGAGATGTTGGGAGAGCTCACCAAACCCATATAACAATGAACAACCATGTGCACTAGTTAACATCCTTGGATATCACAAGTAAAAGAAAGGATGTTACTCTTTCTATTTTAATTGATCCAAGAACCACATCTGAGAGATTTATTTTACCAAATGCATTGTATAGATGTGGCTTGGTGGCTATTAGGAAATATGATTTTAACATCATTGAGATGACCTCAGGAGTCAAGTAGGGGGGTGGATTGATGGATTTGGATATTGGAGTGCATGTGACTCAAATATCCCAATGTTAGAAAACAATGGGATCTTATGATGTAATCATAGGCATGGATTGGTTGGAGGTGCATTCGGTTGTGCTATATTACATAAGAAAGTTACTTCATTTCTTAGATGATGAAGGGAAGGAAAAGGTCTTGAGAGGGACAAACATGGTTGTATCCTTGCAATTTGTATCATTATTGTAGTCGAAAATAAGTCCCAATAAGGGCTACTAGATGCATATTGTGGTGGAATAGTTTTGACTTAGTATCCCATCTTGTTAGAATTTCCGGATGTTTTTTTTGAAGAGTTGCATGGGCTTCCTCCCAATTGTGATTTGGTGTTATTTTTTGAACCAAGAACATATAAGTTCCCTTATTCAATGCCCATGTCTGAATTTCATTAGTTGTAGATGCATATGAAGAATTTTTTAGATTTAGAGTTGATCCAACCTAGTGTGTCACCTTGGGGAACACCGATTATGTTTGTGAGGAAGAAGGATGGATCCCAGATGTTGTGTATAGATTACATAGAGTTGAATGATTAAGGCCACCATATATAACCAATATCGCTTTCCTTATATGTACATATTTTTTATTATATTAAAGGGGCCATATTGTTTTTTAATATTGATCTATGATTGGGGTATGATCATCTATAAATAAAGGATGAAAATATCATGAAAACTGCTTTTAAATTTTGATTTGAGAATTGTGGGTTTGTGGTGGTTCCTTTTGGGTTGACTAATGTGCCTATAGTATTAATGAATGATTATGTCCTTTTCTCCTATGTTATGTGTCCCCTTAACATCTATTTAGCATACCTTCTTCATTTATCCAACCCCTATGGTGTCCTCTTTTGATTTTTCCAGTCTTCCTTACCATGGATGTCCCCATAAAAGGTTTCCTATATTTCTATGTACCCTTGTTTTTCTCCTACTTCTTAGCCTCAATCTTTTTCTAATCCTTCCTTCTTCCATAATATAATATTAGCAAGCACCTTCCCTTCCTTCTCTTCTTCCTTTAGGGTAACCCAACAATGCAAATTATTTCCAAAATAGGCTTGGCCTGCTATTTCCTTTCTACATTTCACCTTCCTCATTTAATTTTGGTATTATTCCCTTCCTATTCTCATAGAACTCCACACACATAGGGAAATATAAATAAGTTATATGGTCATTAGAAAAACCTTTAATTCATGAAGAGAACAAGATAAGGGTATCCCCACAAATCCAAGGTCCATTAGATATAATGTCGATACAATACAATTAGGATTTAGACCCTATGGTTGTGCCACCCATATGGATTCAATACATCTTTAATTCAAGTCCTTTTAATGGCCTTTGGAAACATCCCTCCAACAATGTGCTCATGTAATGTATATGTTATGTATGATACCCATACATCTTCATACTCAACAATTACATCAATGGGTGTCTCATCGAGAGGAATTTTATCCCCTCGTACTTGACCTATGGGAGACTAAAATATAAATATGATGTTTTATCAAGATGGTAATTTATTTTGGATTATAAGAAGAACTCTATTCTTCCAAAAAATAAAAATGTAGTTCGTTGATACAACTTTGTTTTATAATATAAAGTTGTTTTTGAGTGCTTAAAAAAAACCCATAATCCTGGTGGTCAACTTTATTTTATAATATAAAGTTGTTTTTAAGTGCTTAAAAAAAACCCATAATCCCGGTGGTCAAAAGAGACTCGTTGGTCTATCACCTCCCTTCTTCATTGTCTTCTGTTCTTTGTTGTCTTCTGGAGTTTATTCATCCTCATGTAGTTACTCAACCTTTGGAGTTTTTCCAGGTAGGTAGTCACCCGACGAAACTGAAAGCCGTTGTGGTGGTGAAGAATGCTAACCTGAGTGAAGAAAAATGTGAGATGGCGTGTAAAAAAAGGTGATTAAAAGAAACCATGTGCATTTTGCATTTGTTGGACGAACAAGTAGATTTCTCTGCTTATCAATCTCTCTTACAGGTATGCCTCATTAATAAAGCTCTGTCAGAGGCCAAGCTGGTCCATGCTCACATCATCCAAAGTGCTTTCAAATTTAATTGCACTGACAAGGCTCTTCCTAATAAACTCCTAAGCATGTATGCCAAGTGGGGGAATTTAATCGATGGTCACAGGTTTCTGGAGCAAATGCCTGAGCAAAATGTGGTCTCGTGGAGTGTCATGATTGCAACTTACTCTAGGGCTAGCCATGGCAAAGAAGTGTTGAGGCTTTTCAATCAAATGCAAGGAACATGTATTCTCCCCAATCAATTCACTCTATCCAGCCTTCTCCTAGCATGTACTCACTTGGAAGCAGTGGTGGAGGTTCATGAAGAAATAATCAGAAGTGGGTTTCACTCTGAATTTTTTGTGGGGAATTCCCTTCTTTACATGTATGCAAAATATGGGAAGATCAACACTGCACGTTATGTGTTTTAAAAATTGCTTAGACGAGATGTTGTCACATGGAATGCTATGATTGCAGGATATGCACAGAAGGGGTATGTTAACGAGGCTCTTGACCTGTTTGACAAAATGCCTGAATGAAATGTGGTCTCTTGGAAATCAATGATTATGGGATATGCATATAATTGCTTGGTTGACGAGGCTGCCAAATTCTTTGATGAAATGCCTAAAAGGAATCTGGTATCTTGGACATCAATGATTTTGGGTTATGCTTAGAATGGATGTGTTGATGAAGCTTACAAACCCGAGCTTTCTGGTGTAACCCTCCACATGGGAAAGACGCTGGCCCTGTTCAATTGGAGTTACACATGGATGTGTTTAGAAACCTTTCCTCTGCAAATGCCAGGATTAGGGCAGCTACTACATTAACTTTAGTTCAGGAGCTGCAGGAAGTCTAGACGGTTTATGAGCAAAGAGGCACTGAGGGAAACATGGAGATTTAAAGCTAGAAGTTGCTAAAGATGTTTGTCTGAAAAATTGTGCTCCAACTATGAAATATGCCATTCATTGACTTATTTGTGGGATTTCATCATCTAGAGCCATACGTTTTCTATCATCTAAGCTGAATTTGGTGCCAACTACATGTTTTATATTATTCAAGTTAATTTTGATTCCAAAGGCTAGTATGTGCATTGCTTGAAATATATTTCAATTTGATAAACAACTTCCACGAATAGGTGGTCAAGAGCAAACGTTATAATTTTTTGAGATATGAAATAACTCGTTATCATCCATGACAAGTGTAAAATATCAAAGATACAAGTCGCACATACTGAAATTGTACTGGTAGCTCTGGCGTAGTCTTCCTTGAGCCAATGTTATTCATATGCTCAAGAACGAATGCTATAGTTTTAAGACATGAAAATATCTCGTTATTATTCAAGATAAGGGTGAAATATCAAATATACAAGTCCCACATACTAAAATGGTATTGGTAGCTTTGGCCTAGTCTTCCTTGAGCCCATGTTATCGATATGCTGCATGACATCCATCCTAGAACAAAAGCTATAGAGTGTGACTGCACCAGAGCTGCTTTCATGTTATCGATATGCTACATGACATCCATCCTAGAACAAAAGCTACAGAGTGTGACTGCACCAGTGCTGCCTTCTCCAAAAAAGAAAGATGTTTCAAATTTAGCTTCAAGGCAAGTCAATTCAATCATCACACCTCCTATCAACGCTTATGTTGCACAAAAGGGTGAGGCTGAGCAATATGAGTAAATTAATCTTATTTAATTTTATTATTTAATATATCTTATTTAATTTAGAGTCTAGAAAGATGCCAGCATAGAATTTCCTGTATACTATCATCTCTGGTCTTCATTAGAAAGGCTTATTAATGCTCCAGTCTTAATCCACTATTTAATGTCTAATGACTTCCAATTTCTAGGCTAGTTTCAGTTTTTAGGCTTTGTTATTTCAAATTTGGTATTCTGTAGTGTTTGGCTTTGCCTAAATTTGAATGCCTGAATTTGAATGCCTAAATTTATTGCCTAAATTTGAATGCCTGAATTTGAATGCTTTGCCTAAATTTGAATGCTTGATGGTTTACACTTATTTTATTCTCCTTCCTCCTCTTGGCTATATGATGGAAGTGGGCCTGTGTGCAAGGGCATACCTCTTAGAGATAAACTTCTAGAAATGGAAATGTTAAAGGGCATAGTTTCCCTAGCCTAGGTTTTACTTTTTCCTTTGTCCTAGTCATATGCACTTGCAAGTAATTTTTTTATTTCTTCTTTTCCTTTGGTCCGGAGGTCTTGCGCTTCATAGGGCAAGGAGACATACATCAATTTATTATGGAAAAGTTCAATGTAGATATGCAAGTATCATATGTATGGGGTGCTTTTATAGTATAAATTGATTCTTTAGGTGTTTATTGAAAAATAAAAAACAATGAAATTAAGCCGTTCGTTCTGTGTAACCCACTGCAGAATAAGAAGCTGTTGTTGCCTGCCCCTACTAAATAAGACTAGCTCTTTAGTGCAAAAGTAGTTGTTAGCAGTTCCCATCCCTAGCTCTTTAACTCACACTATATAGATTCCCAACACTACAACTCCAGCTAAGAAGCACAAAGAGTATAGAACTAGGAGTTAGCTTCTTCTGAACTCAAGCTAAGCACTAGAGAGATAGAGTTTAGTTTTTATGAATTAAGTATGTTTCTATAAACCCTCATCTTCTGAAAATAGTGTCTTGGCTAGTTAGGCTATTATTGAGAACCTTTGTGAGAAACACTACATTCCCTCTCATCTTTGATATTGTGATCTATACGTTTTGCTGCATTTCATACTTACATGTTGCATCCTGGCTTGAACTTACTACTGCATGTAGTACAGGGTTTGTTCCACATTTGTAGTAATAGAAAGGGCCATGCCAGACTTCTGGTATTGGCCAGATATGTTGTAGTTACATGTACTTCGATTATTTTGGTTTGGGAAAATGTTCCCATAGTCTATGAGTTGCAATTTGAAAAGAGTCACTTATACCTTTTTTGGGAAAAATTATGCATCATATATTACATTAAAATCAGTTTGCATGTAAATAAAAGTTACATATATAATAATTATCGAAGGCCACGACCACTAAATTGATGTATGAGAGCCCCTTTTTATGGACAAGGGAGTCGAGTTTTGTTCTAGGCCCCTAAGTGGAGAAAGCCTCTTGGCATCCTGCTTTGAGACAACATAACTTTCATAAGTGTTCAAGAACTCATAACTCCATTCAAACTTGCTGATATTTAAGAGGAAAGGAAAAGAGTAGGAAGAAAATGTAGATCAACTGAATGTAACCACTCTTAAATTCTCTTCTAGTAGTTATTCAACAGAAAACTTTCCAATGTGACAATTCTCAATCTTTGAGAATTTTAAGAATTCAAAACTTTTATGGAGTAACTGTCAACTCTTTTCACTATGTATACTTCTATAGTTAATTGACATACAATGAAAACTATAGGAGACGATAGCTCCTACATCAGTTGAAAATGGTGCTTAAAAGGGTTACATACAAGTTTAAAATAAAAGTATTGACTGGCCAACAACAAAAGAGAACCACTTGGAAATCAACTACCATGAAAGAGAGAAGAATAACTTATGAAGATTTGAAGGGGATACATGTAATCGTGTAGACAGACTAGGTTGGCTGAATTGTCTTCCCAAAATTGAGTTACAAGACATATGTAAAGTGACCTATCAATATATACATAAAACTACTGATAAAAACATACAAGTATAATCTACCATCCTTGAAAAGCATACCTTTCATGGAATAAGGTTGTTTAAATCCCAAGGACCTCTTTAGTGTAGCTTCATTAATATGCATAGGTCTTGATGAGCAATAAACACCATTCATTTCAATCATAGCTTGGTTTTTCTCGTTCTCATCACCAAATCTGACAAACCCATAACCTTTGGTGCAAGTTGTATTTGCATCTATCAAAACTTTAGCACCTTTAACAGATGAATATCGACTTTCGAAAGTCTCTTGCAAGATAATATCAGTGACCTCACGACCCAAGTCCCCAACAAATATGGAATACCCAGTGCCTGGTTCTGTCCGTCTGTCACCAGCTCCAAAAGTATCCCAATTCAACCTAAAAGGTTGTTGAGAACTGGGCATGGGTGTACCATGGAAATTCTGCAAAATTCTCTATACAGTTGCGTGAGAATCAAGTTCCACAAAACCATAACCCTCTAGTTGTCCAGTTTGCTTATTTTGAATAATCTTAACAGAAACAACAGCTTGCTCCAGATCGACTCAATTAGTTTAAATATTGCAAAAACCACTTCTTCTATAAACAAAAAATCAATGGAATTTGACCAAGTTGCACTTCACAGACCCACAACTTGAGAAACTTGTTAATAATACTTATCACATCATATCCAAGAAACAGAGAGTATACAAAAAAGATGAAGCACTGGATGTTGCCACATCCATAGTTATAACAAAAAAGCTCATGAATAATCAAATAAAGGAGACATGTATTCACCTTTATGTCATTGACTAGTAGATACTAGCTTAAAATTATATAATATCAAATCTATGGGATTAAAAATTATTACTGAGATAGGAATTCATGATCGCTAAAACCATCACATCTTGAAAATTGACATGCTACATTCATTGAACTAGTTATTGAGTAATTTTCTTTGTTGTATAGGTGAGTGGTTGTGGATTTCTTCATATACAACCAATTAATGCATATATCTAAGGTGCCTGCTTACTTAAGCTCATTGTGTTAATTTGGAGCTTGTAGCTTAGTTGGGCACCCTTTTTAAGAGAGCATGCTAATCTGCAATCTAAGCAAGATTTTAGTTGAAACACTCTTGTGTGGAACTCATGACCTTGTAGGTTTCCGTCTTGGTTCTTCATCGAGATGTTATAAATACGAGCTTAGAATTGTTTAGCTGCAAGGGTTCTACTATTCACGGTTTGTTAGGCCCATTCAGAGTTTTCTTTAGGGCAGTATTTTTTTCTGAAGACCTCAACTGAGTATTGTGGGGATTATTTCTTGTGGCTTTGGTTGTATGTTCATCCCCACAGACTATGTCAGCAGATTGCTATGGTAATCGACCATTGATGTGTAGGTCCATTTCCTCATTTGCGTGAACCCCTGAAATTTTGAAAAGGTAAACAAAGTTACCTGTCTTTACGATACTCGACTGTTTTATTGTTCTTAGGAATTTGCAATAGAATGGTATTTAGGTTTCTTATTTTCAATTGAGGGCACCATGTTGTCAGCCAATGATCCCCTTGATCTGTGTTGTGCCAACAACCTGTTTTAAATATGCTCTCTTTTGAATTTTTGATTCCAAATAAGGATTATGCATATTCCCTAATTGCAATGGACTAGGAAACAGTGCAATGTTAGTGCAAAATCTCGCTGAAGACAGGTCCAATTAACTTGGATTAGCACAACAGGTTTAAGATTGCTTCTGTGTAATTGTACAAATTTTTCATAGGATAATTCTAAAACAACTAAATGCCTAGACACAAAAACAAATTCTCCAAGTGGAACTGAGCAACAAATAATTAAATATGTGTCATTTTACATATCTAAGCATATCCTTCTCCCCGCCCTCGTTTATATGTCAAAATATGTGTCAGTTTCAAATCCTTTTCATACATGCCTATCGTGGAATGATGGTAAGAATTTCTCCACATAAATGGTTGAAGCTATGCTACTATCACAAGTTTTTAGGCTTTTTGTCACAAATTTAAATGAAGTTAGTTTTCGACATAGTTCTAGGTTACAGAGGCCATTATTAATGGCAGTTTATCATGTTCTATCATTTCAGGAAACATTCACACCTATGTTGTTACAAACACAAGAATACAGACATGCAATGCTCACACATTGCATATTGAATGGTGATAATCATTAGTTACAATGAGTGGTTAAGAACATGGTTTTCCAGAAGTATAGCGACATGAACCAGAGTTGGTTCACGAGTTTTTTTGGCTTAGCAATACCCTATGTAGAACTCAATACACAAGGTAGAGAAAAACCCAGTTTAATAAAACTCTATAACTAGAGATACAAGGATTAGGTGATCTGTCATATGTCCAAAAAGAGGATATGTTTCATCTTACAAATAAGGTTTTTGCTAAGGAGATCAGCTTGTAGATGTCCTTGATCACCATGGAATGGACGAATCTACTATTTACCCTGGTTTTTGCATCAAAAACTTGGTGAAGCAGAATATGTGGTGAATGTTTATATGTAAATGTGATTACTAGGATACCCTGCCAGTAAAATATCAATCTTGACTACTTACAATGGTCAAAGGAACTTGATTCCCAATATCATCAATTTAAAGACATGCCTAATCCTCTCATAATTAGATGTTTGAGCAAGGTGACGACTGTTGATAGGTTTCAAGGTCAACAAAATGACTAATGTATCACTCTCTCTAGTCTGAACCAGATTTGTAGGCCACCTTCGAGATGTTAGTAACTTAGTAGACTTGTTTCCATGTCCCAAGCTGGTTTGGGCTTGTATGTATTATGGCATTGCTCTTTGTTTAAACAATGAGATAAACTACAACCCACTTTTCAAACTGATACTCCAACACCATGATAAGCTCACTTTTGAATTTGGATAAAACAACTTGACCCACATGGTATCTTTGTTGAGGGCACTGGAAGGATTCATCTTGTGAGTGGACTAGAGATGGAGCACATTACCTTCAGAAAATTTTTATCAACTTTATCAGGGACAAACAATAGAGCGACAAGTAATCATTCATTATCCTAATCAACAAATACAAGGATACATTTTCGGTCTGTCAGGAGAGGAATTTACAAACATGTTAAAACCATGCCCTGGTGAAATATATGCACAGTTAGAGCTCAAAGATGAAAATGCATTAAATCATTATGAAGAAAATCTCAATCATGGTGAGTTTGTAGAAAAGGGAGCCCTAAAAAGGATTAAAAGGCATGAGTTGAGGGTGTAGCTAGGTGGCACTTACAGTTCATTGCACAAAGTAGAAGTGACACCCAAAACAAAACATAGTTAACTAAAAGTTGGCTTCAATGTTATTTTTAGACTCATACAAGAAGGAGGGCAAAAACATTCACATAGGATAAGGATGCATGCATCACTTGGTTGTTATCTTAGCTATCATTCATGCAAGGAGGCACAACTAAGGAAATACTTCTGTGTTATTTTGGAACAATGGTTAGACTGATGACTTTCAGCTCTCCCTCCTTATATAAAATAGAACACCCTCTTATAATACAAAAATAATGTAAAATATGATGCACAACATAGAATGCTCCTCACTGCAATATCAATGTGTGACAAAAGTTAGTTTTGCAAAAAACGTGAAAGCAAGGTAGTCTATTTGTGACCACCTGACTTGGAAATGCACATTGCAATGTTGCATGCTACAACATTGAGGCTTTGAGCTCATGGAGAAGGAATTGAGTGTGATGGCTTAATTTTCTCTTTGAAATAAGTAATCTATAAAAGGAAACATGGGGCCAATGTTGACTAAAGAGATCACCTATATAGAAATCATGAATGGTTATGGAAGGTTTGACCCCATGGACCCCAATGAAGTAACCCAAAGTGCATTTGGGACATTTTTCCTTTGTTTTTTCGATTTATTGTGGTGTCCCCTAGACATTGGAAGGCCATACAAAGGAACCAACTCTCAAATGAACCACTCACTCGGAACCAAACTAGATCTTCATTCACTCAGAAAGGAAGCATGCCCATTCATAACAAAAAAACTACAACTAAATGTAAGATTAAATTCACATAAAGATAAATCCAAGCCTTGGATTGGATTTTATGGTGAGCTTTAACTTGCATAAAAGAGTCATTCAAGGACATGTGGAGAATTGGTCTCAAGACCTAGATCTAAAACTGAGCAACATAATTGAGATATGAAATTTCCAACGGATCTGTATAGGCCTCATAGAATCGATTTGGTCGTCGAAGAATGATGCTCAATCACAATATCAATGATTAGAGCACATGGAGGATAAGTCCTTGAAGCCTCTCCCGATGCATCTCTAAAACATTGTTGTTGATCCTATTGTCAAGCTCCTAATTTTTTTACTTTTGGATGCACATGAATCTTTAGGCTTCATATTGCCTTTGACGCCCTTTATATCTCTATCCCACATTGAGTGTGGGAATGTATAAACTTTTGTATACATACATGTGTGTTCTTTATTATATGAACACATTGTGCACATTATATACCATAGTGGCCATGAGACAAACTCTTTCAACACTATATTTTGTAATGAGTTGTGGTTGGATATGGTGGACTTGCAAAGACAATAAATGTAAAGATTGCGCTCCGCCAAGCCCTAATCTTTTACAATTTATTTTTACAAGAAACCATATATATAAAAACTGGAGGTACTAAGGACTAGAGTGGAATAGTATAGTCCCCATAGAAAAGTCCCATATCTAGAGGTATTGTGGTATTAGGAGCTTGATTAGGTGTCCTTTTGCATTGTAACCTTAAAGGGCATGTGAATGATGTAAGTCCAAAAGCCTATCCACAATACAATTTTTTTTAATTGGATCTCTGACCCATTATTGTTATTTTCTTAGTAGACTGAGTTTGATTTGTGTTGAGCATTTAGAGATTTCCCACCATATTGTTCAACCATCCTCACCATGAATCTAGGGCTCTAAGTTACAATATTTCTTTAATCACCGAGGATTGATCCTCACAACTAAGATAGAAAACTTTATCTTAAGCTAAAATACAGAGTGGTTGGGGGATTCATCCCCGATAGTCATAGTGGATAGTGGTGGGAGATGATACGAAACTAGATAATATGGAAGGTTGTAGGTTTTAGAGTGTACATTATTATGAGAAAGGATCACTACTCTTTATCAACATAAATCTTATCCAATATTTTATTAAACTCTATAAATTCTTCACTGATTGACAAAACAATTTCAACCACAAACAATTTTCAACACATATTGACCTTGGAAAATCTACTTCAAGAAAAATATAACAATGGGTTGGCTTCGACTACGTTTTAATGATTCTTTTAAAAGAGGAGAATTATATATTAAAACAACTCCAGTGAGTACATAATATTGTGTAAGTGAATCTAGTTTCTATAACATTTTTTTCCTCTATCTTTGCTTGCAATCTTCGTTTAGAATGGGAATTCTCTAGACTCCAAGCCTGCTTAATTCTACTAGTTTTAGTTCCAAGCATTATCATTACCATGACAATGACAAGGATGAGGATGACGATGATGATGATGATGCCATGATGATGACGATGACAATCATCATCAAAACAATGATCAATATTGGTGAGATACAGATGGATCCACACACATCCATTGTAGAGGGTATAATTGCCAACATGCCAAAGTTTAATGTGATGGGTTTGGTCATTCATTTTGGTGGTTAGAGTTTAGGTTGGACTTGCGGAGTATTATGTTGAGGTTTCTTACCTTGTATACCATTGCAGTGAGACCAAAACAAAACCATGAATTCAATGAGATTTGTTTTGCACCCTATTTCAAAGAGCTAACACACATAAGTTTTTCATAACAGTGTAACACGATAACACACATAAGCTTTCACTCATAGTGCCATGTTAGAAGGAAAGCTAACTCCAACTAGATTTCCATCATGGTTTAATGTATTTGATGACAATGTGGCAGTGTTATATGGAAAGCTACCTTATGAAAGCTAACACACATTAGCTTTTACTCACCGTGCAATGTTTTAAGAATGAAAGCTAACTCCAGCTATATTTTCATCATGGTGCATTGTGATTGATGAAAATGCCATCGTGCTAGATGGAAAACTACACTATGAAAGCTTACACACATTATATTTCACTCACCATGCAATGATTTAAGAATGAAAGCTAACTTCAGCTAGATTTCCAACACGACAAAATGTGATTGATGACAATGTGGTTGTTTACATGGAAAACTACCTTATGAAAGCTAACACACATTAGCTTTCACTCATCGTGCCATGTTGTTAAAATGAAAGCTAACTCCAGCTAAATTTCCATCATGGTGTAATGAGCTAACACACATAAGCTTTCCCTTATAGTACCGTGTTGTTAGAAGGAAAGCTAACTCCAGCTAGATTTCCATCATGGTGTAATGTATTTGATGACAATGTGACCATGTTAGATGGAAAACTATCTATTTGATGACAATGTGACCATGCTATATGGAAAACTATCTTATCAAGGCTAACAAACATTATCTTTACTCACCGTGTAATGTCTTAAGAAATAAAGCTAACTCTAGCTATATCTCCATCATGGTGCATTGTGATTGATGACAATGTGGTTGTGCTAGATGAAACACTAAATTATGAATGCTAACACACATTAGATTTCATTCACCGTGCAATGATTAAGGACGAAATCTAACTCCATTTAGATTTCCATCATGGTGGAATGCGATCAATGACAATGTGGTTGTGTTAGATCGAAAACTACCTTATGAAATCTAACACACATTATCTTTCACTCATCATGCCATGTTGTCAAAATGAAAGCTAAATCCAACTATATTTCCATCATGGTGTAATGTGTTTGATGACAATGTGGTTATGTTAGACGAAAAACTACCTTACGAAAGCTAACACACATTAACTATGACTCACCGTGCAACATTTTAAGAACGAAAGCTAACTCTAGATATATTTTCAACATGGTGCATTTTGATTGATGACAATGTGGTTGTGCTAAATGGAAAGCTACATTATGAAAGAAAACACACATTAGATTTCACTCACCGTGCAACGATTTAAGGTTGAAAGTTAACTCTAGCTAGATTTTCATCATGGTGCAATTTGAAAATGTGATTGTGTTAGATGGAAAACTACCTTATGAAAGCTAACACACATTAGCTTTCACTCATCGTGCCATGTTGTTAAAAAGAAAGCTAACTCTAGCTATATTTTTTTAATGGTGTAATGAACTAACACACATAAGCTTTCACTCCAGTTAGATTTCCATCATGGTGTAATGTATTTGATGACAATGTGGCAGTGTTAGATGGAAAACGACCTTATGAAAGCTAACACACATTAGCTTTTACTCACCGTCCAAAGTTTTAAGAACGAAAGCTAACGACGGCTAGATTACCATCATGGTGCATTGTGATTGATGACGATGTGGTTGTGCTAGATGAAAAACTATACTATGAAATATTACACGCATTAGATTTCACTCATAGTGCAACTATTTAAGGATGAAAGCTAACTTGAGCTAGATTTTCCAACACATCGCAATGTGATTGATGACAATGTGGTTGTGTTACATGGAAAACTACCATACCAAAGCTAACACACATTATCTTTCACTCATCGTGCCGTGTTGTTAAAAGGAAAGCTAACTCCAACTATTTTTTCATCATGGTGTAATGAGATAACACACATAATATTTCCCTTACAGTTCCATGTTGTTATAATGAAAACTAACTCTAGCTAGATTTCCATCATGGTGTAATATATTTGATGACAATGCGGCTCTGTTAGATGCAAAACTACCTTATGAAGGCTAACATATAATATCTTTACTCACCCTGCAATTTTTTAAGAATGAAAGCTAACTCCAGCTAGATTTCCATCATGGTGCATTGTAATTGATGATAATGTGGTTGTGCTAGATGGAAAAATACACTATGAAAGCTTACACACATGAGATTTCATTCATTGTGCAATGGTTTAAGGATGAAAGCTAACTCCATCTAGATTTCCACCACGGTGTAATGTGCTTGATGAGAATGTAGTTGTGTTACATGAAACCTACCTTATGAAAGCTAACACATTTTTTCAGGTATTTCTTGTTTTTGGGGTAGCAGGGTCCGTCAAAAGTATGCAGTGTGGGTACTCGTTGGATGCGGAATCAAATTCCGCATCCAACGAGCTCTCCCAATCAAAATTTGAGTAAAAACACAGGGAGATATGTCGAAAATACAAACACAAAAAGTAGTTTTTTTCTTTCTTCCTCCAAAATTAATTAATATTATTTTATTATTTTAACCATTATTTTATTATTTTAACTATTATTTTATTATTTTCATTAGGAGGCCCATTTTAGACCCCAAAATTCCTCTAATGATTAGATTTCACTTATCGTGCCATGTTGTTAAAAGAAAAGCTAACTCCAGTTAGATTTTCATCATGGTGTTATAAGCTAACACACATAAGTTTTCCCTTACAGTGCCATGTTGTCAAAAGGAAATCTAACTACAACTAGATTTCCATCATGGTGTAATGTATTTGATAGCAATTTGGTTGTGTTAGATGAAAAACTACCTTATTAAAGCGAACATACATTAGCTTCACTAACCGTGCAATGTTTTAAGAACAAAAGCTAACTCTAGATAAATTTCCATCATGGTGCATTGTGATTGATGACAATGTGGTTGTGCTAGATGGAAAACTACATTATGAAATCTAACACACATTAGATTTCACTCATATTGCAATGATTTAAAGATGAAAGATACCTCCAGCTAGATTTCTATCACAGTGCAATGTGATCGTTGACGATGTGGTTGTGTTAGATGGAAACTACCTTATGAAAGCTAACGCACATTAAATTTCACTCATCGTGCCATGTTGTTAGAAGGAAAGCTAACTCTAGCTAGATTTGCATCATGGTGTAATGTATTTGATGACAATGTAGCTGTGTTAGATGGAAAAATGCCTTACAAAAGCTAACACAGATTAGCTATTACTCATTGTGCAACGTTTTAAGAATAAAAGCTAACTCTAGCTATATTTCCAACATGGTGCATTTTTATTGATGACAACATGGTTGTGCTAAATGAAAAGCTACATTCTGAAAGCTAACACACATCAAATTTCACTCATCATGCAACGATGTAAGATTGAAAGCTGATTCCAGCTAGATTTTCATCACAGTGCAATGTGACAATGTGGTTGTGTTAGATAAAAAGCTACCTTATGAAAGCTAACACACATTAGCTTTCACTCATCCTGCGATGTTGTTAAAAATAAAGATAACTCTAGTTACATTTTCATAATGGTGTAATGAGCTAACACATAGAAGCTTTCACTCATAGTGCCATGTCAGAAGGAAAGCTAACTTTAGCTAGATTTCCATCATGGTGTCATGTATTTGATAACAATGTAGCTGTGTTAGATGAATAACTACTTTATGAAAGCTAACAGACATTAGGTTTTACTCACCGTGCAATTTTTTAAGAATGAAAACTAACTCCAGTTAGATTTCCATCATGGTGCATTGTGATTGATGACAATGTTGTTGTGCTAGATGAAAAAATACACTATGAAAACTTAAACACATTAGATTTCACTCATCATGCAATGATTTAAGGATAAATGCTAACTTCATCTAGATTTCCAACACGGTGCAATGTGATTGATGACAATGTGGTTGTGTTACATAGAAAACTACCTTATGAAAGTTAATACACATTAGCTTTCACTCATTGTGCCATGCTATTAAAAGGAAAGCTAACTCCAGTTATATTTCCATCATGGTGTAATGAGCTAACACACACAAGCTTTCCCTTATAGTGCCATGTTATTAGAAGGAAAACGAACTCCAGCTAGAATTCCAGTGTAATGTATTTGATGAAATTGTGGTTGTGTTAGATGGAAAACTACCTTATGAAGGCTAACAAACATGAGCTTTAATCACCGTGCAATGTTTTAAGAACGAAAGCTAATTCTAGCTATATTTGCATCATGGTGCATTGTGATTCATGATAATGTGATTGTGCTAGATGGAAAAATACACTATGAAAACTTACACATTAGATTTCACTTACCGTGCAATGATTTAAGGATGAAAGCTAACTCCAGCTAGATTTCCAACACAGTGCAACGTGGTTGTGTTACATGGAAAATTACCTTATGAAAGCTAATGCACATTAGCTTTCACTCATCGTTCCATGTTGTTAAAATGGAAGCTAATTCCAGCTAGATTTTCATCATGGTGCAATGAGGTAACACACATAAGCTTTCCTTTATAGTGCCATGTTGTTAGAAGGAAAACTAACTCCAGCTAGATTTCCATCATGGTGTAATGTATTTGATAACAATGTGGTTTTGTTATATGGAAAACTACCTTATGAAAGCTAACATACATTAGCTTTAATCATCGTGCAATGTTTTAAGGATGAAAGCTAACTCTAGCTAGATTTTCATCTGGTGCATTGTGATTGAGGACAATGTGGTTGTGCTATATGGAAAACTACATTATCAAAGCTAGCACACATTATATTTCACTCATTGTGCAATGATTTAAGGACGAAATCTAACTCAAGCTAGATTTCCATCACGGTGCAATGTGATCGATGACGATGTGGTTGTGTTAGATGGAAAATTACCTTATGAAAGCTAACACACATTAGATTTCACTCATCGTGCCATGTTTTTAGAAGGAAATCTAACTCCAACTAGATTGGCATCATGATGTATTGTATTTGATGACAATGTGGCTGTGTTAGATGGAAAACTACCTTACAAAAGCTAACACACATTATCTATTACTCAATGTGTAACGTTTTAAGAATGAAAGATAAATCTAGCTAGATTTTCAACATAGTGCATTTTGATTGATGACAATGTGGTTGTGCTAAATGGAAAACTACATTATGAAAGCCAACACACATTAGATTTCACTCACTGTGCAACGATTTAAGGTCGAAAGCTAACTTTAGCTATATTTCCATCATGGTTCAATGTGACAATGTGGTTGTCTTAGATAGAAAACTATTTCCAGCTAGATTTTCGTCATGGTGTAATGACCTAACAAACATGAGATTTCACTCATCATGCCATTTTGTTAGGAGGAATGCTAACTCCAACTAGATTTCTATCATGGTGTAATGTATTTGATGACAATGTGGTTGTGTTATATGGAAAACTATCTTATGAAAGCTAACTCCAACTATATTTCCATCATGGTGCATTGTGATTGATGACAACGTGGTTATGTTAGATGAAAACTACATTACAAAATTTAACACATTAAATTTCACTCATCGTGCAACGATTTAAGGACTAAAGCTAACTTCAGCTAGTTTTGCAGCTATATTACTTTTTTTTAACATACACTTCATATGGTTTAACCTTAATTACAAACTACAATTCAAATGTGTTATAGAAATTGGGAGGAGTTACAATGGAAAATATAATTTTGACAAGAGAGGACTATGTTGACCTCCTAATTAATGGTCAATTTATTGGACTAGGAAGGGTTGAATCTACAAAGACTACAACTCATTATGGTGGAGAAATGCTTAATGTAGTTCAATTATGGTTTTGATAACTGATGTCATTGAACCACATTTGATTGTGGAAGATGTTGATGAAGGGGACTTACATCCATGGAAGATCATATATTTGAGGCATAAAAGGTAAATAAAAATCTTGAAGCACATGTTAAGTGTTTTTTAGAGTACATTGCTTGTTTTTTTTGAGCAAATACTAAGTTCGTTTAATTTGTTGTATAGGTGCAAATGCCTCTTCTGCATTTTCTATTGGAGACAAGGTAGATCTTTCATAATGTAGAGTGAAGTGGGTGAAAGTTCCATATTCAATTCAAAGATTGGTCATAAGGTGCATGGAAGGATGGTAAATAAATGATCCATCATTGGTTAACATTGAGAAGGTGTTAAAGAATGATGCACTCTTGCCACATCCAATAGGATTTGAGAATACACTAGGGGGTGCATTGGGATCTTATGAGATTTGGCCAGAATCAGATTTGGAAACTCATTGTCATGATCATCCAGTAAATACTACCCAAGAAAGGCTTAGATTCACATGTAAAAAGGTTTCTCTTACACATGAATTCACGGGAACAAGCATGTGCATTGCCAAAGGGATCATAGTTAATGTTCGTGAGTATGACATGGTTGAGGGTGAAATGTTAGGTGAAAATGAATTACATGTAAAATCAAAATCTGTTGCAGGAACAAACTTGGGTTTGTCATTGACAGGTATGCTAACACATGGGAATAGCACAAGAGGTTTTGGTTATTTCTCCCTACCATCTGTACACATGGGATCACATTTTACCATTACATCTCTTGCAAAGTGCTTGAGGGACCTTGAAGACCCACACCTTGATATGTATGGTGATTTGCTTTATGAGAGTGGAAGTTCAAGAAACACACTTTCAAATGCATTATTTCAAAACTCTATTTAGTCAAAATGTAGAGTGTACAAGGATGCTTTCCTATCTTTAAATGGATGCTCAAAAAATCAAAATCTTGATTTTAAACCTCTTTCTCCACATTTGTTGTTACAGTTGGGTAATGTAGTTAGTGATAATACGAATAGTTATGTTTTCATGTTTCTATCACTATTAACTGTACTTGGTGCCTTCATCACTATTGAGGTTGGGTTCTTTCTTGTGGGGCACACCCATGAAGACATAGATGCAACCTATGGAAGAATGTCTTCCAACTTGAAAAGTAAATATATATATTCTTTACCTGAGATGATGGATACATATCGCACAACAGAAGAAAAACAAGTGTTTCCACCTAAACTTATTGACAAAGTGTATGACTTCAAAAGTTTTCTTAATGGGTACTTCAAGGAGGGGAAAAATGCACTAGTTGGACATCTTAATGTCTAGTACTTCCAAATTCTCGTACTTAATGATGTTCCAGTTATGAGGTATAAAGAATCCATCAAAGACATTGAGTGGTCAGAACCAGTTGAGTTGTGGAATATAGATGATGAAGGTCGACCTATATTGCCCATAGGGAAGCCATCTTTCTTACATCCGAAAGACAATGATGTTTACTTAAAAGAACTAAAGGAATGACAAACATCATACATAAAAATGTGGAAATAGACTATTGGCAATGAGAATTCACCAATTGTTAGAAATGAATGGAATACAAAACTAGAGTATTGGAAAAGTGTTCTTGATGCATTAGATAGAATCTATAATGACCATACACCCTTGGATGAAAGTGATTATTCTTCTAATGATTTTTGACCCAAGACAAGGAAAAATGTTAATGTTGATGGTAATGCACTCCATGCAATATCAAGTATTATGGATGGGGATTTTGATAATGTGACAGATGAACCGATATATGTTGGACCCAAGTGCAACAAGCCAAAGCAAACATTTGATCCTAGAATTGATGTTGAGAAATGAAAGATGTTGCTTGTTAGATCAAGAAATGAGGATGAAGGAGAGATGATTTGGATGGCAAAAGCTACCTCAGATATCTTCCAGGATGATGATAGCGAGACCCTTCATGTAAAGATTGATTGGTGGCAGCCTAGCTCAGGGAAATACAAGGGAATTTTTTAGAACAATATTGGGTACCAAATAATGATGACACATAACTTGTATCTATTCCAATTAATACCATAGTTTGGGCATGGATGCCAAAATAAAGAAGATTGCAAGAATACCAAGATAAATAAATTTGGTGTACAAGCTGTACTTGATCTTCTTGAGCGGATATAAGGAGATTAGGTGGAGATGATCCATGAATGTAATTTTTCTTTTTGAATGACTTTTAGTATACATGAAGAAACCTTTTCAATGTTTGTAGTATAATAAATACTCTTCAAGCTACTTTTTGAGGAATTTTATATTATTTATTGCATATATGAAAATTTCACTTCTAATTCATTGTTAATTCATGTGATGATACTTTATACGAATTATATAACACCATTCAAATTTTAACTTTTCAATTTGTCTTTTAGATCAATACAACATCTCACTATATAAATTGTGCATAATTATATTTATTAATGCATGTACAAAACCCTTACCTTATTTATTATTAGCTTTTGCTCACTCTCTTCAATACCACTTTGAGCTTTTCATTTTGTTCCCCTGATGATTGGTGGAGTGTCCACTCAAAACGTAGGGACATTTCAACACACAATTTAATTCCATAAACTCTCTTTGTCGTTATGATTAATTGTGGAAATCTTCGTCATCAAGTTGTACTTGATCTACTTGGAAAAATATAAGGAGATTAGTTGGAGATGATTCATGAATGTAATTTTTCTTTTTGAATGAATAATTAATATACATGAAGAAAAAGTTGCCAATGTTTGTAGTATATCAAATATTCTCTTCAAGCTACCTTTTGAGGAATTTTATATTATTTGCTACATATATGAAATTTTTGGTTCAAATTCAATGTTAATTCATGTGATGATACTTTATGTGAATGCACCTTAAAACATCTCATAGACTTGCTTTGTGAATAAATGTAAGGAACTTGCAATAAGGTTTGAAGTCAATTTTCCCTATTATTCGTTGTTATAGTTGATATAAATTTAATTGTACTACTATGTTGCATTCAAATTCATAATTATATTTTCTCGTGTAGAATTTAAACTGGTACCAACTTTGTAGTAGTATATTAACTTATACTCAATAAATACAGTACAAACATTTTGAGTGTGCATGTTTTATCAGTTTGTCATCATTGCGATTGATTTTCTAGATTAAACTGTGTGAACATTTTTCAGACCAACGCTTTGAGTGGACACTCCACCCATGCTTGTTACAGGAACCATGAAAAACTCATTGTGGACTGAAAATATTTCACATAACTTAATCTAGAAAATCAATCATTAAGTAGTAACATCATGTTAGCTTTAATTCATGTTAGACATTATCGTCAAATACATTGCATCATAAAGACAATTTAATCCATGTGATATTTAATGCTGATCGTAATGCACTGCATGTAATATAAGTATTATGGATGGATATTTTGATAATGTGACGGATGAACTAGTGTATGTTGGACCCAAGTGCAACAAGGTAAAGCCAAGATTCAATCATATGATTGAAGTTGAGAAAGGAAATATGTTGCTAGTTTGATCATGAACCGAGGATGAAGGAGAGATGATTTGGATGGCAAAAACCACCTCATATATCTTCCAAAATGATGAAAGTGAGACTCTTCATGTAAATGTTGATTGATGGAATCCTAATTCAGTGAAATAGATGGGAAAATTTTAGAACAATATTGGGTACCAAACCTTGATGACACATGACTTGGATCTATTCTAGTTAATACCACAGTTTGGGCATGGATGCAAAATAAATAAGATTGCAGGAAGACTACGCTAAATAAATGTGGTGTACAAGTTGTAATTCATTTGTTTGACTGAATATAAGGAGATTAGGTGGATATGATTCATGAATGTAATTTTCTCTTTGAACAAGTTATTAATGTACTAGAAGAAACACTTTTCAATGTTTGTTGTATATCAAATATTCTCTTCAAGCCTTTTTTTGAGGAATTTTATATTATTTACTAATATGAAAATTTTGGTTCAACTTCTATGTTAATTCATGTGATGGTACTTTATGTGAATTAGATAACACCATTCAATTTTTAACTTTTCAATTTGTTTTTTACATAAACTCAACATGTCACTATATGAAATGTGCATAATTATATTCAATAATCAATCTTAAAACAACTTCTAGACTTCCTCTGTGAATAAATGTAAGGCACTTGCAATAAGGTTTGAAGTGACTTTTCCCTATTATTTGTTAGTATAATTGATATAAATTTGATTGTTCTACTCTGTTGCATTCTAATTAATATTATATTTTCTTCTGTAGAGTTTAAAGTGGTGCAAACTTTGAACTAATGCAATATCTTATACTCAACAAAGACAAAGTAGTAACATTTTCAGAGTGCAGGCTTTCACAGTTTGTTATCATTGTGAATGATTTTTTGGATTAAGTTGTTAGTGAGTTTTTCAAACCAACATTTCAAGTGGGAACTCCATGCATGATCGTCAGGGGAACAATGTAAAATTCATTATGGTTTGAAAAGCTTTCACATAGCTTAATCTCAAAAATCAATATCCAAGTATTAACATTTAATGTCAATACTACATAAGTTAATAATAGTCACAACACAATATTAACATGTTGTTAAATAACTTTATATTATGTAAGAAATTTCTTACACAAATTATTAATAATTCACTAGTCAAATATTGATGACTTTTGTTTTAATGCGTAAATATAAATATTAATGATAATCAAAGTATATCATTAAATACATTTATAGGTAAAATTTCTCACATAAATATGTTATTCTTAAAATCAACATTCATCAACTTAGTTTTTTAATACACCACCACCACCACCAACAATAATAATAAATTATGTCTCTAATTCATAATTTATTTTCGTCATTACTAAGATAAAACCCATTTTACTCTAAGTCATAAAATATTTTCTTGTCCACTATCAAGTGCTGCCAACTTCCAAAAATAAAACATCATACTAAAAGAAAAATTAGAACTCAACCTAGACACATTAGTTAACATAATTTCAATTAAATGAAATTCCAAGATAATAATAGCAACACACATTGATTATTAATGCCATTAAATAACTTTAATAATAATATGTAAAAAATCTTCTACAATCTACTTTCATGATATAATCATTGATCTTAACTTATATTAGAAAATAGACATAATAGTAATATAAATAAATTATATTTCTATTCTAACTTATAATTGATTTTGATCATTAAAATAATAAACTTAGCATAGTAACACTTAATATATAATAGTTTTTCTTTTCACTTGTAAAATGTTGCCAACCTTCTAATATATTACAACATCATACTCAACACATACAATATTACTTGTTATGTTGAGAATTAAAATTGTTACAATAACAAATACATTTGTATTATGCCATTAAATAGTTTTTAAATGGGTCATTCTAAAATTGTGCCAACCTTCTACTAGTATAGGAACTCAACACCAACAATGTACTAGTTATCATATCAAATTATAATTCAATTGCTTTATCATAGTAACATATACAATATTAATGTCATTACATAAACTTAATCAACTTACCATTTAATTCAAACTATAGATAAGAATAATAGAAATTATGTAAGGAATCAAAGTCTAAGAATTTCATCATTTTGAAAGAATTAAAGTCTAAGGCTTTCTTCATTTTGAGTTGTGAGAGAGGATTATAAATGTGTAATCTAGGTGATATAGGTGTTAACATAGTCCATCTCCCCTCATGTTGTAAAGGGTGCTAGCTCAATGGAAGAGCACCTGCATTACAGGCAGGACGATGGTGGTTCGATTCCTCCGTGCCCTAACATAAATTAATAAATGATATAAAATATTAATGATAATATAAAGATCATAAGATATCTATATTTTCAATATAAATATGCTATTTTCAATTAAACATATTGTTCAAATACTTCATAAATAAATAATTAACACTTGCAATAATTAGTTCAGTTGGTTTTCCCCCTTTCCTCTTGTATATGAAAAAAAACAAATTGTAATGCAGTAATGCTATTCTAGTTCATAATTGATTTTGATTGTTAAAATAATTATTATTAATAAATAAGGGAGGCTAAATACTAACATCAATATAATTAAATAAATTTATAGGTAAGAAATTTCTCACGTTATTATATTATTCATAAAGTAAACATTCATCAACTTAGTTTTTAATACACTACCACTACCAACAACAACAATAATAAATTATGTTTCTATTTTAATTCATAATTTATTTTAATCATTACAAGGGTAAAACTTAGACTTTAAAGTCATAAAATATTTTCTCGTTTTGATTATAAGTGGTGCCAACTTCCAAATATAAAAGAACATACTCAACAAAGACGAAAAATAATTACTATGACAATGTTTATAATTGTTGTAGGAACAAATACAATGTTGGTATTATGTCATAAAATAATTTAATCAACTTAACATTTAATACAAACTATAAATAATATTAATAGAAATTATGTAAGGATTCAAAGGCTATAGCTTTCCTCATTTTGAAAGAACTCAATCTAGCGGAAGTTCTAAATTCTAGATCTAACCCATCTAGTTCTAATTGAGACGTAATATTTCCTTTGGTTCTAATTGAGATGTAATATTTTCTTTTGAATGGTTGAATAATAAAGTTTTACTTGAAATAAATAAAAAAATATTAATTGATAAAATAGCTCATTGGATTAATTCTTCCAAATTTAATGGAATAGTTCTTTGAGTTGATTTTTCTAGATTTAATAGAATATGTATTTAGAGATTTACAAAAAAGCTCAATGTGGATGAATTCCTTGCAATAGAATATTTCCAAATTTAATGAAATATGTGTTAAAAGACAATGCCATCCAGGTATTGAAAACAAAGCTTAAAATCCCAAATGCCGAACATGCTCAGTCCCCAGAGTTATTTATATTGCAAGAAGAGAAAGATAATGTTTACGAAGAAATGGTGGACTACAAACGCAAAACATTGAAATTGCAGGAAGAAAAAAGCAGACGGGAAATGGAAAAAGCTAAATTGATGACCCAGATTTCAAAGTTAAAAAAGGATCAAAATGATGAAAATGAAATTATGGAAGAGCTGATGAGCCAGACTCCTGCTGATACAGATTTATCTCTTGTGAAGATTGAAAAACCTTTAAGCGAATTTTCTGTTGATGATCTATTAGTGCCTATGTCATAGGTAAGTCTGAAGGATGTGGAGATCAAGGAATTGAAAGAATAAAATGAGAAAATTAAATCAGAATTGGCTAGGATCATTGAAAATAAGAATAAAATATTAAATGATAAAAGTGAGTTGTAGAAAAAGTTTAATGAGTTGAAAGAAAGAAGTACAGGAAAAGCTCCTCTACAAGGAGCTAAGCATATAATTTGGGATACATTATCTGTGGAAGTTACTAAGTTTAGGCACTATCTAAATTTTATTGATGATCAAAGTGCATTAGTTAATTTAGCTACTCAAAGACTAAAGTTGGCAAACGAGACCATGGAGAAGAAGCCTTTAAACATAGCTCAAAATGCCTTAAATTTTTTGAATTCTTTAACATATCAAAAGTTGCAAGAGTCTGATTGGAATTAAGGATAGAGTAGCTATTTTACTATGGTCGAATAAATTTATTAACAAACATCAGCTCATGAAGGTGATGCAAGATAAAGAAAATGCAATGTCTTCACAGATAAATGATTTCAGACGTGTTTTTAAGGAGTTATTTGAAGACCGCCTCCCTTCTTTCTTGGACGATGAAGAAAGATTATTTTCTCAGGAACATTATCATAGTCTGTTAGTACAAAACCGCATGGACCATTCCAAGTTTTAACACTTGGTAAAAGGATCGACTTGAAAAATCACCGTAGAGAAATTAACAGAGGATTTCGAAATATTGCAAAAGTTCTTGATCGTTAGAGGAGGATTGCCCACAGTATCTTATGAGGCGTATGTGGATCTGGAAGTATCTATAAGAGAAATGACAGAATATAACATACCAAGTGAAAAACAATGGAGGACCACAGAAAGATTCGGGAAGACCAAGTATATTCTTCATCCTTGAGAACAGGTGTTGCGTGTTGTGGAGCTGCTTATTTAGGCCTTGCTATCACCAAGTTGATTATAATTAAACGATCTGTTATTAGAATCGAAGCATGTAGTTTATTACTAGTTGTTAGGGATATAGTTACAAAAACTTTGATTAACAGATTATTCTGTTATTGATCTTCTTGGGAAGAAGTTATTTGTGTATATATATGTGAATTTACTTGATGTATTGGGGGTTGGAACCCATATGTTTGATCGATGTGTTTTTTGAGGACATATAATTTTTGAAATAACAAAGCTGTGTGCTGGTTGATCATCGGAGATTCCTGTGTCATTTATGTTACAGTCTGTGCCTTTCCTTTCTATGTGATTGTCTTCTAAGTGCCTACATTCCATTTTGTTTTCTTCATATCTGAAGCGTAGTGTTGAATAGTTTAGAATTCATGCTTGTTATTCTCTAGCTATTGTTTCAGATATTTCATAAATATTTCTGCTAAAGTTGATATGGAATTCATCTTATGATGCTCTATATTGATGGATTGTTCATGTTTCTTTCTCATTCGCTTGAAATCAATGAATGACTGTGACTGGATGGTTATCTTACCTTTGTTGAAATCCCATGTATGAAAGCTTTGTATTATATTTATCTATTTAACTCCATTTCCCAATGGTTATATGTGTTGTTTAAACCATCTGCATAATTTTAAAGTATTGATTCCTATATCTGGCCCTGTTAAATTTATATTTGAGAGATCCCTCTCTGGAAAGAAAAGCCAGTTTCTCTTTGAAGTGGTTTTTGTTGTTACCTTTGGGATTTACCTTTTACAACCTGGGTACATTCTAAGCGATAACACAGTGATGCTCCTACTGTATGTAGATGATCTGTTTGTAATAGGTATGGATGGGTTGATTTCCGATATGAAGAGGAAGCTTGTTGCCGAATTCGAAATGAAGGAGTTGGGTATGATGCATTATTTTCTAGGCATGGAGGTGTGGCAGAATGCGGATGGAATTTCCCTCGGACAAGGGAAGTATGTAGTAGAGATCCTGAAGAGGTTTGGGATGATGGAATGCAAGGCCATGACCGCACCTATGGCATCGAACCCGAAGCTATTGAGTGAAGCTTCATCAGAGACAGTTGATGCTACGATGTATCATCAGATGATTGGGTCCTTGATGTACTTGATGAACACGAGACCAAACATTTGCTTTGCTGTGAAAACCTTGAGCCAGCTCTTGACAGAGTGTTGATAGATCCGAGACATGTTCACTTGATTGATGCAAAGCTTATTCTGAGGTACCTGATGGGTACAATTGATTATGGTCTCAAGTATGAGGTGAATCAGAAGATTAACCTGGAGGGTTATGTTGATTTAGATTGGGCAGGAAATGCCATTGATAAGAAGAGCACTTCAGGGTGTTGCTTCAGTATGGGATCAGGTGTGATCTCTTGGTTTAGCAGGAAGCAATCCTGTGTGGCACTGACTACAACTGAAGCAGAGTATGTCACAGCTTGTTCAGCTAGTTGTGAGGTAGTATGGATATGGAAGCTATTGTTTGATTTATTTGATCTCCAGATGGATGCTACTTGTATACATTGTGACAACTAGAGTTACGTGAATTTGTCAGAGAATCCAGTGTTCCATGACAAGTTGAAGCATATCGAGATCAAGTATCACTATATCAGGGATATGGTGCAGAGGGGAGCAATGAATCTCCATTATGTTGTGACGGAGGAACAGACAGCTGATGTGTTGACAAAGCCGTTAGCTAGGGTGAAGTTCAAGTACTTTAGGGAGAAGCTTGGTGTTCTCCAGATCGAGGTTTCCTCCAAGGGGAAATGATGAGACCTAGATCCATTCTGACATAGTGAGAGGATTGGTTCCTTCCATGGTCAGATGTAAGGGCTGAGCCATTCTGTCATGGTGAGAGGATTGGTTCCTTCCATGTTAGATGTGAGTGCTGAGCCATTCTGATGTGACTATAGGATTGGTTCCTACATGATCAGAAGTAAGCGTTGAATGCCATTCTTGGATTGGAGGCACCTGGTCAGTTACCAGGTAGCTTAGTCTGGGACTGGGGGACATTCTAATATGACTGTAGGATTGATTCCTACAAGATTAGATGTGAGTGCAATCCCTTCTCACATTGGTTGTCAGATGTAAGTGTAGAGCCGTTTCGGCATGAAGGATTGATTCCTTGCATGGTTGAATATAAGTGCTGAGCCCTTCTGACATTGGTTGTCATATGTAAGTGCAAAGCCTTTCGGCATGGAGGATTGGTTCCTCACATGGCCGAGTGTAAGTGTTAAGCCTTTTCGACATTGTTTGACAGATGTGAGTGCTGGGCCTTTCTGACAGGGTTGTGGGAGGTGTTCCCACATGGTCAGATGTGAGTACTGGGTGTGCCTTTCTGATATGATTATAGGATTGGTTCCTACATGATAAGATGTAAGTGCTGGCTGGTCCATTATAACTAAGGGTTAGATATAAGAGATGAAGAATACCTACATGGAGGCTAGGCCTACAACCAGCATGAAAAGGGGTTGGCTCTGTAGAACTTCCTGTGACGAGAAGAATCATGAGATAGCACCCATGAATATCTAGTGATGATGATACAATAGAGATGATCTAGATCAAGGGATGATCTAGATCCAGTGATGATGCTCCAGAGATGATCCATATCGAGGGATGATCCATATCCAATGACGATGATCTAGATCAAGTGATGATCCAAATCCAGATGAAAATGACTTGAAGATGAAGATGAATTAAAGATAGAGATGACTTGAAGGTGCAAATGACGAGGACTCGATGATGATCCAAATGATACATAGAAGAAGACTTGTGCTGATAAATTGTGTTGAGAGAATACCTTCCTAGTTAAGAGGGAGTGTTGATGTAATTGTAACTTCGGAATGTATTCACTTGTGTTTCTTATGTATTGTAACCTGATGTTTATTCCATGATGTATTTGTAATGTACTTGAGTCATGTCATGCCCAGAGGTTCCTATCAGGAGTTTCTATAATGTAAACAAGTCATGTCAATTCAAGGTGGGTAACCCTCCTATTGTCTAAGGGTTAAAGTCCCCGCAGTTCCGGGGCACTAGGGTTATTAGACTCACCTAGTGAAGTCGGCCCTAGTTGGATTTAGTCAAGTCAGGAATTAGTATAAATAGAGAGCTCTCCTCTCTATTTTTCACACACTCACTCACACTCAGTTGTAGTGCATAGCTGAGGAAGAGAAAGACACTAGGGCAAGGAAAAAAGAGGTTATTGCTGTCGGGAGATCATCTTATTGTTTTGGGTTTCAGTTTTGGTGCCGATTCTATCTCTGAGGAAGTTGAGGGGTTTTCCCCATTTATGGTTTCCCCAAGGAAAAAAACTGTGTTCATTTTCTCTTGTGTTTGATCGCTGTGCTTTTTGTTCTCTTAGTTAAATATCCTAATGAACTGCTAGCTTAATGTTTAAAATCTAACAGAGATTCTTGTTGCAGCTCTGTTTTTCCTGTTTTTGTCATTATCATTGGGAGAATATTATGAGGTGATGCATTATGAAAAACCAAAAGAGAGGTTTTTCTCCACAACAGACTCATTTACAAAAACCTCTCTCAGTTTTGCAATAGATGTTATCGTTTGAGATATTCGAATTCATCTTTGTGGCCTATTTTCAGGGTTTGAATTATTTAATAATTTCCTGTTTTAGTCACAAATGTCCAACATGTATTATGATCAATTGAAAGGGAATTTTTAAAAAACAAGAGAGGGTTTTGTTTACAACATATTCATTTAAAAACACCTCTCTCATTTTTTCACAGGTGTCTCGGATCGAGAGATATGAAGGCGTCTTTGAGACCCAAATTTTTAGGAATTTGTCAAATTTCCCCAAATCCGATTTGCTATTCTTGGGTTAATTGTCTTTAAATATTTTGAGTTATCATGTAACTAATTGATGTAATTGTTTCAAATTTTGACCTATAAGTTATTTATGGAACTAATTTACCTTTGTAATGATAAAAGAAAGACAAACATACAGTTTTGAGGTGGGATTTTTCACTCAAGGAGAGGCTTTTGGAGCTTTGATTTCTCAAGCTAGAATTTATAACTCTTATGTAAGTGGATGAATGTTATTGATTATATATAAACTGATAAGCCCTTTTACCTGTCGTGCTTTTTCATTTCTGATCTGGTTGATTGCTCAGTCTACAATTTCATTTCCTGTTTAAAGGTTTATACATGTAAATGCTTGTAGCCCGTGGGTAGAATTAGTATTTCAAGTGTAATGTTTATGGCTTATTGGGATGTGTTTGATCCCTAGTTTATCCAACTTACGTGATTCATTTTTGTATTATCTTGTGGATTTTTATTTCCTCCTTGTTGATGAATTTTTTAAAACCAAAACCATAAACCAAAACCCTAAAAACCAATTTTATTTTATTTCATTTTGAGATTGTGTTAGCTTGTTCTTGTGGTAGTCGAGGAACAATTTCTGGCACTAACATCTTTGGATCCGTTGTCGGGGATGAAGTTGAAGTATATATTCCCTGGGATATCATTATTCATTTGATTTTGAGAGGTGAACAAAGTCAGAAAATATTTTAGACTGCAATTTTTCACCGGCGACTCCACGATTAAAGATTCCACTGCAAAGAGAATTTTGTTGACAGAAAAATGAAGAAGCCAAATGGAAAGGCTAGGTATAATCTTATTACTTTACTTCATGAGGTTTTGTTCTTATTCATCACTTCATTCCTGTCTTTCCCATTGCATGTCAAAATAATTAATTTTTGTTTTGTGTATTCCGATGATCATAAACCTTCAGGTACATATCCCTCTCTGGAAGAAGAAGTCTGCATTCTTCTTGTTTTATTGATGTTGATCCTATTCCTTTATTTGAAATACATGTGCAACATGATATACATATACCCATATCTCTTGAACCTGATTATTCTGGTAATCTTGTAGAGAATAAAGCTGATCTATTACCTTCTACCATCACTGCCGAAACTTGCGAACAACTTGTTGAACCTCATTTTCAACTCATAGATTTTCAGTCTAGACTCAGATAGAAGATGTTTAAACCTCTCAGGCTGCCATCTCTATTACATCCTTACCCTTCCTACTTTGTTGAATATCTTCCCCATTTTACTAGAAAAGACCATATTACAGCAGAGAAGCATTTAGAATCTTTTCATAATTTCATTGATAATTTTGAAATCATGCATGAGGATGTTGTCATGAGGTTATTTTCAAAATCCTTTGCTGGAGATGCTGGGTTTTGGTTCCAAAATTTAAAAGCTGATTCAATTGGATCATGGGAAGAGTTACATGATGTCTTTTTGAAGTATTGGGGTAAGAATAAATCTTATGATCAATTTATTTCTGAATTTTATAGTTTGAAAAGGGAGAATGATGAGCCAATTACTAAATTTAATTGGAGGTTTCAAAGTTTTTATATCAGTATGCCTACGGAGATCAGACCTTTGAAAAAACTTGCTATGGCATATTATGTTATGGCTCAACATTCAGATCTTGTATTTTTCCTGTTAGAAAGTAAATCATCATCTTTAAGACAATTGTTTGAGGATGCAAAAGGAGTGGAAGAGAACATCCGGGCTTGCAAAATGCTTTGAGATCAGGATCATGTTGAAGATATACAAGCTTATAAACATGAAGAAGAACGTAGGTATAATTCAGATTTAAGACTGTTTTCTTCATCGTTTTCAGATTTTCATATGAACAAGGATATAAATGATGCTTGTGTTGATTCTTCATATCTGTTTGCTGACTTTTTCGATGATAATATACTTTCAGTGGATTATAGTAGAAATTTCCTAGTTTTTGCTATGAGATTAAACCACTTATGCTATGAAACGAGAACTCGACATAGTTCTCGTTTTTCTCTCTCCTAATTTTAGTAGCTATTTTGACCTCTGTTTCCAAAAAGGTTGATACCAGTATCACACATTTTCATTTTGAGGCATTTTTTTGGGCCTTTGAATCATATTTAACGTAAAATATTTTTATTTCTATTTTCAAGTGTGATTTTTAGAAATTCAACAAAATAACATACATTTAGAAGCAAGTTATAATGAAAAATGTATACATTTTGCAATTTTTTCTTTAAAATAAGACATTTTATGGACAAAACAAGACATTTTTATTGACAAAATTGTAAAAAAATCCAAAAAATAAATACATTTAAAACCATTTTCAATTGATTTTTAGAGATTTTTTTGTATAAAAATGATATTATTTTATATTATTTTTCAAAAAGTGATGATTCAGATAAATTCAAGGAAAACTATACCATATATTTGTAAATAACATATTAGAAACAATATATAGAGAAATTTTATTTCTAAAATAAAGTCTAAAAGTCACACCATTACTAATATATCTTATCAAAAAGTTGTCAAATTTAACATTTTCTTCAAGACATGAAACAAATCAACAATATCATAGAGGCCAAATTATTCATTGAAATTGGATTTTTCTGAGCTTGCCTTTCTTGAGGGACATCAATGTCCTCTTCCATTGGGTCTTCTATGTGTGTAAGATGCCCAAAATCCTCCTTTCCAAACACCCCTCCTAAATGGGGTTGAGGCTCTTGTGACATCTTCGCCACAAGCGTTTCACTAAACTCTCCTTTCTTCAAACCAACTTCTTACAATTCATGTGGAAGAACTTGAATAACATAATTCTTTACTTGATGTAATTGCATTGCAGTGGATCATTATTAATGGATATGCAATTTCTTATTTCTGTAAGGATCTCACTATTGTTATACCTAATAACCAAAAACAAAAAAATAGTTAAGTCAAATAGCATAAAGAAGCATATTTAAAAAAAAATAATGAAAAAAAAAAAAACTTGAAATATGCTTTCATATGTAATAGCATAAATTTTACATGAACCCAAGAACAAATCTAAGACCTAATGTCCCTCTCTTGAAAATGTATCTATAGGATAATTAATCAATGCTTTTGGATTTCGATATATGTTTACAATCACTCCTAACACCCTAACCCTAACATCAATACTACATTTTTTTTTTAATTTAACCCCCCTCCTCCTCCGTCCTTGAAAGACCAAGTAAAGGAACTCCATGCTGGAGGATAAGGGTACCATAACGGGGGTAGATAATGGTACTAAAGATGAAATTCAATGATCACCTTGTTTTTTGTCACCTACTCTCATGCTTTAATGTCATTAATCACTACTCAAGTTTCCTTTGTTCTTTAGTGCATTTGATCATTCTAAAAAATGGTGGCATAATGGTCTATCTTTTTCAGTTTTGTGTTTGTTTTGGTTTATAGATGAGTGGGACTTTTGAATTTGACATACAA
>LPNX010802323.1:310900-340747 GCA_001517045.1 Pseudotsuga menziesii | reverse complement strand
TATTATTTTTCGAAAGTGACCACATTTGATTTCAGCATCATTTTAAACACATATTTGTCCACGTAAAGAAATTTTTTCTATTTTTTCAAAAATTGAAAAAACAAAGATACCCTTTTGAAGAGGACACATCAATATGTGATGTATGCATTTTTAAGAATTTTTTGGCTGTGTATTTTTAACTCTACGGATTTTTCTTTGAGCTGCTTCGAAGTTGCAGTGTGGTTTTCTAAGTATAAGTTTTAGAAGTAATTAAAAAATAAATATCATATGAATGCCAAAATGCGTATATGATACCTCAATGGATAGAAGATTCGTTGGTGAATCTATCGGTATCAACTCTGCTCAGTTATGTGCTAGTAATGGCAGGGTTTACACCTCTGCAAGGCACAGGAAATTTTCTATTTGTTTGAATGTGGGCTAAGTCTGTTTTTTTAAGCCCTCGACCGAGGTATGAACCTCGACTAAGGTATCTAAATACCTCAGTCGAGGTATTTAAATACCTCGACCGAGGGTTTTTAAAGCCCGCAATACCTCGGTTGAGGGCTTGATAAAACCTCGGTCGAGATATTAAGACCTCGGTCGAGGGCTTAACAAGCCCTCGACCGAGGTGCGTTTTTCTGTTTTTGCCGAAATGCGTTTGCCAAAAAGTGTTACCCAGGTCCGCGGATTCACCCATACATAAATGATTTCAATGAAATGAAATAAGAAAACATACTCCATAGATCTTCACATTGAAAACCATTGAAAACCCTGCACCTTGCAATTCATTAGATGAACTCACCAATTTTGTAAATGTGCTTAGGAAGTGGCATAGTATAAAATGGGAAATTATTAGCTAAAATACCATGAAAAAAACATGAAATCCCATATTCTTACCTGGAGATTCATGATCACACTAATCCAACTTTGATTATAGATGAATAATCACAAATGTGCTAAAGTCCCTATTACATCAAACATTCAAATAAAAATGGAAGTTAAAGTCTTATCAGATGAATAAAACATTTCTTATTTAAATAGATATTATACTTTGAAATGGTAAAAGATCAAATGAATAAAACCATTTTTATTCACAATGTTATTAGATGAATTAAACATCTCTTATTAAAATCAATATTATACCTTAAAATGATAAAAGATAAATGAATAAAACCATTTTTATTTACAAGGTTATAGTTTGAGATGGTGAAAAATAAGAGATAATTTAAATTATATTATATGAAATGTGTGAGAATCAATAGACTAAATTAAAATAATTAAACCTGAATTTTTATGATTATTTGATAAGAAAATTTATTACCTACTCTGTTAAAGGGCGATTGCATTCAAGGTATGACAAAATTATTCTATTACTTATCCATTTTCAATAATTTAGTAATAAATTTATTTTAGAATTAAGGAAAAAATGACTATATTAAATTAAAATAATTTAATAACAGATTTCTTTTAAAATTAAGAAAAAAGTTGAATATAAAGTGGTCTAAAAAATTCATATAGTGATTGATTGTTATATACTCTGAAATAACACAAACTATTTCCTAGAGAATGCTTTTGGGATATTTTGAAGCAATCCAAAAACTTCAAAAGAATTTCATAAAAAACTTTTTTAATTGTTTAATTAATAAATAATAAATAATAATGATTTCAACGTGCTACAAACCAATCACTCTTATCCTAACACCCCTCCTCCTACATTCACTTTAGGTTTTGTCATTTTCAGTCAATCAATATGTGTGGAATCCTAGCGCTGTTAGGTATCCTAGCTGTACTTAAAAGGTAGTTACGATAGCTAGAAGCTGGCGGATAATCTGGAGCATAAGAAGAATGAATAAACCATGAACAACTAGTTTGAGAGCCATGATGCCTTCGAGAAGAGTTATATTTATTTGCCTTGTCTCTCGACAACTCTTTGCCTCCGTCTGAGTAATCCCGTAAAGTAGCTAGTTTGATGTGTTCAAGGCCTTCGAGATCCCCAGAGCAATTATATTTACAATAAGAAACCCAGAGCCACATTGTGCAACTCGGAAGAAGCACTTGATATAGGTTCACTAAATACACTTTGAAACCCACGGATAGCAACTAGTTAGACAACGAAGAAGGCTCACTCCTCTCTTTCTATTGATTATATTCAAGGACATATGTTGTATCGCTCTACTTTTGACAAAAAGAAGAGCTTGTGGTTCTCCGAACTCATCGAGAGTACGTTTTGCAAGAAAGTGTGAAATGAGTATAGTGGATGAATATAAGTTGGAGCGTAGATTGACTGTGAAAACACAATACTATATTATGTAAGCATGAAAGATGGAACATGTCTTCTGTAGAGTCCACACTTCGATGAAAGTATAATTGGTTCTATTGTTGTCACATGCGTTGTCTATAACATCGGTAATATCGCTTCATTACCAACTCCTGGTATACTTTTCATATTAAAACCTAGAGATCAGTCTAGCTGAATAATGTAAACATAATCGCAATTCTTTCACTCATAATATGATTGATTATATGATGTAACACTGGTGTGCTCGTATAAATATGACTTCAGATAAGGTTCTATATAAATCCAGTGGTTAACAAGCTCATAGTACTATGTTAATAGCCGACGAAGGGAGGTGGTGAAGGGAGGAGGGAGCGGAGCTCCCCTCCCTTGGGCACCAAAGCACCACCCCTCATCGGTGGCGCGATTCTGAGAATCGCGCCGCCGATGAGGGGTGGTGCTTTGGTGCCCAAGGGAGGGGAGCTCCGCTCCCTCCTCCCTTCACCGCCTCCCTTTGCTGCGTTCACATCCTAACTGCACTTCTTGTATTGGAGCTCCTCCACAGAGTTTTCGGTAGAGAAGGAGCACTATCAGTTGGTATTGATCCTGTGGCCATATTCTCTGAAATAGTTGAGCACGCTATTTCCAAGAATTTGGAGTTCCAATTTGAATATTTAATGTATAATCTTCCTTGGCCATGTTTGGAATTCTACATGCCGCATTTTGATCCCTCACCAGCTCCCTCATTGGCTCCATGGTCACGTAGGTGTTATTATTATAACTTACGGAGAAAACAGCTGCAAAGCAGATAGTTCAGTATTATATATATGATTGCCTTCTGGTTTATGTGTCAATGTTTCTGCAAGGCTTTTGATGATAGTCTTATGGAAACATTTGTTTATAATGTCGTGGAATACAAGTGTTAGGGTGGAATTCAATAAAATGTGATATTTATATTGAATTTTTTAATGTTTTATTTATTTATTAATGTAACTAACATTTTCTTAATTGATTAATCCTTTAATTGTAGTGTTTCTCAATTTGTAAGAAATATTTTTGACGTTGTATTCTATGCACTTTTGGCAGAGTTCTTCCATTCATGGAATACTGCCAACGTAAAGTTGCTACGACTGTTGTTGGTTTGATTATGGATGAAAAACAACCCTTGAGAGATGGTTTGATTATGGATACTTTCAAGTATCCATAATCAAACCAACAACTTTCATATCTATAATCGGTGTTCTCAAATTCAACAGGATTCCACAGGTAGACAAGGTTAAATCAGAACCTAGCCATTTGAATGCTGAGTAGATGTAGTATATGATATGTTTTCTCTATGTCTAGATTCTAATGTAATTCTGCACTCTCCTTCACTAACTCCTATGTAGTGCTACCAGATATTCAGTCCCTTTAATTTAAGCATCTGCACGTTTAGCAGAAATATCTGCTTTTACTTCCGCGCTAGCTTGACGCTGTTGTAGAATGGTATCCACTTTAGATGTTAACTCCTCATTTAACCAGGTGTTTTTATTTTCATTGATTTCCTTCTCCTTTGAAATTCGAGCCTACGTTGTACGTGAATGGACAAGTTCTGCTTCATTTTCATGCAATTTCTTTTGAAGAGCACTGCGGTCATCTGCTAGGGCGACGATCTTGATCAAATAGTTTTTTATCAAGATATTTTTCTCATTAAAATATGTACTTTTATGCTCCAGAACTTCTAATAAATCCCTCTTTGATTTGTGTGGTTCATTTACTTCAAGAGATAGGCGCTCAAATTCACTATCCTTTTTCATGGCTACAAGCTCGAGTTTATCTGTTTGTGCAAGAACTTGAGTGCCATCTCTCCCATTTGGTATATAAGCTTCAAAATCCTCTTTCGTGAAAATATTTTTTGATAATGTGTGGCTACCATTGGAATATTGTTCTAAAGTTATAACTGCATTATAAAAATTCATACGCATTGTATCACAACGACCTAGCTGGGTTCGGTGTTGGGAAATCAATTCACCAGTACTTGTGTCCTGATATTGAAATATACCAAACTTGTTTGTACATGTCAGAAGAAAGTGCTTTGGAATAAATTCAACTCTTAACGGTTGAGTGTGATCCTTGAGGCAGTGGCTTTCTGTACCAAATTTGTCATAAATATAGACATATATTCAATTTCTTCATTAATCATAAAGATTTCCCGTCCATAATCAATAGATGACCCTTACGTCCCGCCATTACAATGTAATGACCATTCAAAGTGTTATGTACTACATATGGTCCAAATTCTTGTAAGTTAATGTCAAATTCCTTTCTCGAACTTGAGAGATCTACCTCACAAACAATTTCTTCTTGTTTGTAAGTTAATGTCAAATTCCTTTCTTGAACTTGAGATATCTACCTCACAAACAATGTCTTCTTGTTTGTAGTTGTTTTTTTATCAAAATTACAAACTACGACTTGTGACATCTGACCTATTTTACATATCTTCAAACTTTAAATAAATCATCATCGTCTCTTTTGCAAAGTAGACCACACACATAATTCCCTTCTTTAGACGTGGCCAATTTTTCAATGACACATAAACTCTGTAGGATGAAGGCGTTTTCGCTTTCAATATTATTAGCATTGGCAGGCTCCATGAACTCTTTCATTCGAACTGGTCACATTCTAAAGATTTTAAAGTTGTGGTAATATATCCCACGTTTAAAGTATGATAAAGATTCAAGTTGTTTATATGCGCTAGTGGTTTCAACATATATTGAGGAACAATATGATATAATATTACTTGGGATCTATATTCACCTTGTGTAAGCTGGACCCCATATCCTTTTCCATAAAAAAAATCCAAATTTTTATTTTGCAAGTATCCATAATCAAACCATCTCTCAAGGGTTGTTTTGCATCCATAATCAAAACAACAACAGTCGTAGTAACTTTACGTTGGCAGTATTCCATGAATGGAAGAATTCTGCCAGAAGTGCATAGAATACAACTCGAAAATATTTCTTACAAATTGAGAAACACTACAATTAAAGGATTCATCAATTAAGAAAATGTTAGTTACATTAATAAATAAATAAAACATTAAAAACTTCGATATAAATATCACGTTTTATTGAAGTACACCCTAACACTTGTATTCCACAACATTATAAACAAATGTTGCCATAAGACTATCATCAAAAGCCTTGCAGAAACATCGAGATATAAACCAGAAGGAAATCATCAAAAGCCTTGAAGAAACATCGAGATATAAACCAGAAGGAAATCATATATATAATAATAACACTTACGTGACCATGGAGCCAATGAGTGAGCTGGTGAGGGATCAAAATGCGGCATGTAGAATTCCAAACATGGCGAAGGAAGATTATACATTAAATCTTCAAATCGGAACTCCGAATTCTTGGAAATAGCGTGCTCAACTATTTCAGAGAATATGGCCACAGGATCAATACCAGTTGATAGCGCTCCTTCTCTCCCGAAAACGCTATGGAGGAGCTCCAATACAAGAAGTGCAGTTAGGATGTGAACACAGTAGAGGGAGGCGGTGAAGGGAGGAGGGAGTGGAGCTCCCCTCCCTTGGGCGCCAAAGCACCACCCCTCATCGGCGGCGCGATTCTCAGAATCGCGTTGCCGATGAGGGGTGGTGCTTTGGTGCCCAAGGGAGGGGAGCTCTGCTCCCTCCTCCCTTCACCGCCTCCCTCTGCCAGCTATTAACATAGTACTATGAGCTAGTTAACCACTGGATTTATATAGAACCTTATCTGAATTCATAGTTATATGAGCACACCAGTGTTACATCATATACTCAATCATATTACCAGTGAAAGAATTACGATTATGTTTACATTATTCAGCTAGACTAATATCTAGGTTTTAATATGAAAAGTCTACCAGGAGTTGGTAATGAAGCGATATTACCAACGCATGTGACAACAATAGAACCAATTATACTTTCATCAAAGTGTGGACTCTACAGAAGACATGTTCCATCTTTCATGCTTACATAATATAGTATTGTGTTTTCACAGTCAATCTACGCTCCAACTTATATTCATCCACTATACTCATTTCACACTTTCTTGCAAAACGTACTCTCGATGAGTTTGGAGAACCACAGGCTCTTCTTTTTGTCGAAAGTAGATCGATACAACATATGTCCTTGAATATAATCAATAGAAAGAGAGGAGTGAGCCTTCTTCATTGTCTAACTAGTTGCTATCCGTGGGTTTCAAAATGTATTTAGTGAACCTATAGAGAGTTCTTCTTCTGAGTTGCACAACGCGGCTCTAGGTTTCTTATTGTAAATATAATTGCTCCAGGGATCTCGAAGGCCTTGAACACATCAAACTAGCTGCTTTACGGGATTGCTCAAACGGAGGCAAATAGTCGTCGAGAGACAAGGCAAATAAATATAACTCTTCTCGACGGCATCATGGCTCTTGAACTGGTTGTTCATGGTTTAGTCATTCTTCTTATGCTCCAGATTATCCATCAACTTCCAGCTATCGTAACTACCTTTTAAGTACAGCTAGGATACCTAACAGTGCTAGGATTCCACACATATTGATTGACTGAAAATGACAAAACCTACAGTGAATGTGGGAGGAGGGGTGTTAGGATAAGAGTGATTGGTTTGTAGCACGTTGAAATCATTATTATTTATTATTTATTAATTAAAAAATTAAATTTTTTTTTTATGAAATTCTTTCGAAGTTTTTGGATTGCTTCAAAAACTTCCAAAAGCATTATGTAGGAAATAGTTTGTGTTATTTTAGAGTATATAACAATCAATTAGTATGTGAATTTTTTAGACCACTTTATATTCAATTTTTTTCTTAATTTTAAAAGAAATCTATTATTAAATTATTTTAATTTAATATAGTCATTTTTTTCCTTAATTCTAAAATAAATTTATTACTAAATTATTGAAAATGGATAAGTAATAGAATAATTTTGTCCTACCTTCCATCCAATGATTTTGTTTTTCAAGTTTGACATGTGAGTGGAAGTAGAGTTATCATTAGAATGAGAGTGGTATTTTTTTTTTAATTTTCATTTTAAAAATAGTCTATATTTTGTACATTATTATTTTTAATTATAATTAAAAATAACTATTCCTTTGTCGTAGAACTTACGTCTTTAAATCATAATATTATGTTATTGGCCAAAACATAGTTTTTTATTTTAATTTATTTTTACATTATTGTAATTTAGTAATAGTAAATGGATAATCTTGCTAGAATAATCAACCCATATTTTACCCACTTAGACATTAATTTCATTATTTTTGTTTTATTTGCCTAGTTCATGTGTCCCACCTTATGCAAGTTGTCATTTGCCTATCTATAATGGTCAAACTTGCCTTATTTTACTCATGTAGTGTATGGGAGAGATAAAGGAATCAATTCTGCTTTATTCCTGGCCTCCTAGGCACCCTTCTGCTTTTCCTGCTTTATTGCCTGCTTTTTCTGTGTTTTAAGGAAAAAGGAAAATCTAGACTAGGTGAGGTTGACTAGTTTTTTGTCCTACACATCCTCCTCTCTTTTCTCCATGAAAAAGCATGTATGATCTTCCATTCCACCACTCTTTAGCTTGCCTAATCCATTTTTCCAATTCGTGAGCTCCATGATAGATTTGGGATCAGCTTTTTACACCTATGGGGGATTTGCTTATTTTTGGTAAGCCCGCTTTATGCTAGATTCGAATTGATCCTCATGCATTCGAATCCCTGATGTATGTTATTTATTCAGAAACCTATTATTTTACAGGGTTGGCTATTGTACATTGATTTAATACAGTTTAGTGTTTAGCTCCAATTTTCAGTCTCTTTGTGAGTGATTTTGCATGATCAATTGTTAATTGTTGTGAGTAAAATTAATCTATCACCTGGTTCAATTTACACATGGTATCAGAGCCATTGTAGGTTGTTTCTCTCCTTCAAAAATTGTTTTGCAGGTTCGACATCAGTGGCTGGGAGCCTTCTACTGATAGCCGGGACAGATTTTCTAAGCTATGGATCAATCACAGAAAACTATCTTGACTCCTTTCAATTTATTTGAATGGAAAGCAGAGATGGAGATAATGTTGAGAGAGAAAGGCCTCTACAGGGTGACTATGGCAACAGAAGCAGAGCCCAATGCAGCTGCAGAGAAGATAAAATGGCACAATAGGAGGGATGAGGCTTATGGCCTCCTGTGTCTGAGTATTTCTAGAGACCTCCTTTTCCATCTTGATGGATTGACATCACCGAATGAATTATGGGAGAATATTGCTGATCTTTTTGGAAAGACAGATGAGATGAGGGGACATCAAATAAAAAATGAGCTGATTTCTCTAAGTCCAAATAGCTTTGAATCCCTGCAGCTATATTTCTCCAAGTTCAAAGCACTAGTTTTGCAGCTGAAACAGTGTGGTATCGAAAAGAAAGATGATCAGCTCGTACTGGCCATCCTCTCAAAGCTAGGCCCTGACTATTCAGTGTTTGTTTCGACCTTCTATGCCAAAAAACTGACAGCTCAAAACTGGACGATGCCTAGCCTTGCAGATTTCATGGAATCTCTCACACAAAAATAGGACAAGCTGGTGATGATGGGCACCATCAAACCATCCAAAGATAAAGCTTTGATTGCTAGAGATTTGAAGGTGGATTCAAAAAGCAAAAAGAAAGCTAAAAAGCCACCTAAGCAAGAGAGAGACAAGAAACAGTCTCCGGAGGATCCACATGGTCCCAAGAAGAATTACCAGAAGAAGAAGAACAAAGGTGAAATGAACAAGTGCACATACTACAATAAGGGAAATCACTCTGAAAGCTCTTGTATGAAAAAGTAGATAGACATGCTGACCCAACTCTTGGAGAAGAATGGCATCTCCCTTCCAGAAAGCTCAAAGAAGAGAGGAGGATCAAGTTCAGATGACAGAGAGAGAGTTCATGCTCTAGTTGTTGGCACATCAAACTCACCCAGTTTTATCATTGATTCTGGAGCTTCAAGACACATGGTTTCGTCTAAGGAGGCCTTCTCCTCACTAGACATGTCGAAAGGACCATCTATTGTACTGGGAGATGACTCTCTCACTGAAAGTAAAGGCAAAGGAAGGATAGATCTTGATCATGGTTAATTCAGCAATGTACTATATGTGCCTGGTCTCGCCTCCAACCTCCTGTCAGTGTACCAGATGACCCACACTGGGTCTCCTAAGAAGGTCATATTCTCCCCTGATGAAGTTGAGATCACAGAGATCTCAACTGGTAGAGTCATTGCAAAAGGAGTTGCGAATCATGCTCAAAAGGTATACATCTTCTCACACTTCCTACCTTACTCAAACCCCTTTACTCTTCTCATTCATGCTAATGAAGCCAGCAAGCTGTGGCATGAAAGATTTGTCCACCTAAATTACAAGTATCTTTTTGATCTTAGTGAAAAAGAGATGGTCATAGGGTTGCCCAAGATAAAATTTTCCAAAGGATTCTGCCAAGGTTGTATCCTAGGAAAACACCCAGCGCACAAATTTGAGAGACCTAGTCATGAGAGAACCTCTGCACCCCTCCAGCTGATCCATAGTGATGTTGCTGTCCCATTCCCTCATATTTCCATGAGTCAGGCCAAATATGCATTGAATTTCATTGATGACTTTTCCAGGTATTGTTGGGTTCACTTCCTAAAACACAAGTCTGAAGTTTTTGGCCTATTCAAAGTCTTTAAGGCTTTGGTTGTGTTGGGGCCTGGAAATTTACAGGCGACAACAGTAAGGGATTCTCCACAATCAACGTTCCCAACTAGCCCATTGACTGTTTCGTATAGGGAATCTGTCTGGTTTTACGGTCCGACTACCGTAGGTCAAAGTAACAACAAGGGTTTACCGGTTGCGGCCCGGTCCACCGCAATTTGTATTTTTTAACTTAAGAATGATCTGCAAGAATCTAACTAAACATGCAGGGTGGTGAAGGATGCGGGGAGCAGTCACAATGTGATGCACAGGTTCTTACCTATCGTCTTAGGCTCACCAGCACTAGAATCACACATGCATCTATGCACTGACCTAGCTATTTGTCTATCTATTTATCTCTATCTACCTATCCCCTGGGAGCCAAATTATATTTAATAAATATGAGCAATGCAGATGTGCACACATGATAAAAGCAATTACAGATAGCTGACATTTAATTTTAAAGGCATGAACAATGAAAGATATTTCCACAACTAGCTAACCAATTGTTTTGTAATAAGCATGCATTACTCATGGTGGTTATTTCATAAAATAAATTAGAAATCATTTAGACAAGACATAGGTCATAAGTTAGAACGATCTCATGATTCACGGATACAATGCTGAAAAACAAAGTAGTTCATCTTTTGACTATCCATGGAAAAACATTTGAAATCCCACAGATCTTCTTTCAACAGGCAAACTGTAATTTTTATTGCAAAAGGAAATAGTTCTTCTTACAACAACCTTCCAGTCTTCTTGGGGAAAAAACCCCTTTTTCTTCTACCCTTCCTACTTTTATACAAAAGGTCAAAATGGTTGGGTTGCCCAAAGTGACCTTTGGGCTTCCCAACCTCTTGCTTTCCCAACGCTTCATTTCTCAAAACTTTTACAAAAATATTACATTAATAAAAGTTGACCTGTCCTCTATGAGGAGGATCCTACTTGGTTTTCAAAGAATTTTTTCCACGCCGCTGCTTCAGCAGCGAGGCCTTCAAAAGCGCATGGCTCTAGGAACTGGATGTTAATTTCAAACTTGTCAACTTGGTTCCTGATGGCCTCAATCCTTGCTGGGCTCAACCGAAGCTGGTCTTCTAGAATTTGTATGCTAATGGCTGCGTGGCCCACTTCGTTCTTCATCACCATGGCATCAATGGATTGAATCTGCTGCATCCCGGCCTCTGCATCTTGATGCCCTTTCTGCAATATGTCCACAAAGGTCTCATGATCTGGGAACTCTTCAAACCTAAGCTCAGCCTCTGTCTGGCAGCGGTTGTATGCATTAAGTAACCTTTTAAAATATTCTGAGCATGCTACCTATGCCCTTCGGATAGCCTTCTTAAAGTCTTCAGTAGTGCTGATGGCAAACTCTACTAGGCTGTGATCTCTCCTGAGGGTTTGATGATCTTTCGCTGGTAGTTCTCTTGGAATCTCGGCATCATCTTCTGGTCTTTCCATTCTGGCGTTCAAGACCTCAAGAACATCTTGGGACCTGTCTACGAAATAGGAGGAAGTTTCTATGATCTCCTCTAACTTGCTGTCCATCCGAAGAACTTTGCATCTTTCTTCTTCCAGAATAGTCTGCAGCTGCATCATTTTAGCCTTTTGCTCTAGGATATACTCTTTAAATGGCTGCAGATCGACTTCATGTTCCTTTGATGTCTCCAATTTAGCAGTCAAAGAAGCCAGCTGCTCTTTCAGTTCTTTGGTGTATTCAGTATTGGAATCATAGATGATAGTCTGATGCGCCTCTAGGTCCTCCACCTTTGCCCTCAATTGTTCCTTCTCATTCTTCATATCTTGAGCTTCCTATTGCGCCTTTTCTAGAGCCGCTTGTGTTGTTCCCTTGGCTTGGATCTCCACCTGAAGGACATGGATTTCACCCTTTGTGGATTCCATTTCCCTTAGCACGTGTTCACACTTCCTCTTAAGTCTGCTACCCTCTCCTCTTTCTTGTCTCAGTGTGTCCTTTAGCTGAGCAGTGGTCCTCTTAGCTGACTCTAATTCAATCATCACCTTTTTTATGTTATTAGCGGAGGCATCAATTAGTGCAGCCCCGGCTCTTATCATGAGCATAGGATCTTTGTCTGTCCCTAGCATGACTGCTGTATCTGTGACCATTTTCCCTGATAGATCATTCGCCTCCACCTTCTTTTCTGTCCTCCTCATTATTCTTTTAGTGGCCCGGTCATAATATACGGTACTGAAATCAGGGACTTCTTCCCCCTTCTTTTGGACGAAAGGCACTATTTGGAGCATAGGGGTTACAGGAGTGCTAGTAGTAGGTACTTGAAGGATTTGCACCTCAGGGTTTTCCTCTTCCTGACTCTTCCCTGTTGGTGTTTCAGAGGCTGACTGTTGTGTTAACTTTATCTTTTCAGCCTCCTGCCCTTGGAGCTCTTCATTTAGTTTTCTCTATGCTTCTTCGGCTGCTTCCCTAGCTGCCTCTTCTGTTTCTCTGGTTGCTTCTTTTGCTAGTTCAGTTGCTTCCTGGGCAGCTTTCCTTTTCTCTTCTTCTCCCTTCTGCAGCCACTCTGCAGCCTCATTTTCCATCCTCTGAGCTTCCTCCCTTATCCTTTTGGCTCCTTCTTCAATTCTGGCTTGTTCAACTTTGGCCTGCTCTGCCCCTTTTCCACCTTTGGTGGGGTTGTTTGGTTTGAATCTTCTGCTGAGAGCCGTCATGTTTGGGGCATTCTTGAATATGGATTCTTCCTTATCATAATTATGGGTATATTCAAAGAACACTTTATGCTTCTTGCAGTGCTCAGCCACTTTACCATGAGTGTCATTGCGCCGGAAAGGCATCTCCCCAAAGTGGAACTTTCCTAGTTCCTTTATGAATTCGGCAGCTTGTTTCACATTGGTGAATCTGCAGCTACCTAGCTTGAAAGGTAAAGGGGGATATGTAGCCTTCTTATGTTGGAACAGGAAATGACCAACTCCGTCAATGAACACTTGTCTGACCACCTCTTTATGGATTATATAATCCGTTGCATACTTTGGCAGCAGATAAGGTGTCTTCGAGCCTCCATACATTCTAAGATACATACCATTTTTGGTCAAGAAATAATATCCATACTCCTCTACTACCTGCATAGCATCTTCTGACATGTAGTCACATTCCTTCCAGAAAATAAGCGTGTATAGTGGCATAATGAAATGCTCACATACTTCTCTGTAATAACTGTGGTACTGATGAGCCCACAATGGTTTGTAAGCTGCATATACAGGCACTCTCTCCCTGTCCCAGGCACACTTGAGGCCGGGGAAAGGCTGGTTACATAGTATGTAGTCTATAAAAATTGAACTCATATAGAATTAAGATTTTTTATGAGCTTCTCCTCCTCCCAAGGCTGCAGCCTACGCAAGAAGAGAGACTGCTTGATACGAGGCTGGCCCAGTTGAAGATTGTTCCTTGGGTCGCCACATGGAACATAATGGGGACCCATTCAAATTTTAAGAGTCTGCCATTGGCTCTACCAAAGATCCTATTTAGCATCAGAGCTACAAATCTGTAAGGAGCTCTTAAGCTCGGTGTATCATAATCCTCGGTTGCTCTGTGTCGATAGAGCTTTCCTGGCAAGAGCATTCTCTTCAGGGTTTCCAGTAAGTCCATCCTGAGGTTATCCAACCAATCGTTTGACAGGAAGATTGAGGCTCTGGAAGGTGGTAAGCCAGCGCCACATATCCTAGGCTAAATGCAGCATAGCCCTAACCTTCGACATTTCCTATAAGCATTGTGTTGTTGTTTGTGTGGGGCAGAATCCATCTCATAACATCAGAGCATGGGAACAGCTCTGGTCTGGTAGCCACCTTCATGATGGCGGATTTCTCTATGTTGGCATAAATGGGCTCCTCTTCGAGACCCATGTCTGGGACTTCCCTGGGGGAAATCAATCTGTATATCTCATCCCATTTATATTCAGGCTCAACACCCAAGACACATTGGGTGTCCTCATATATATATTCAGTCTTTGTTTTTGTTTCTGGTGCTGGTACTTCTTCCACCGCTGGGGCCTTCTTCTTTTGTCTTTTGGACATTGTAAGTTCCTCCTGCCATGTATAACATTGTGACATTAAGCAATTCAAATTGTAGACATTATGCAACAGTTTATTCCTTCTCAAGTGTATCATGATAGTAACCAGTCAATGGAATTAAGATATAAGCCCTTTGGGCTAGATAATCAAACTAGTATGCAATACTGTGCCATGTGCTATTATCCTATGTCTAGTATGATAATAACCTGTGCAACAAATGCATGCATTGCATAGCTCTATAATTCCTTGAGACTAGGGTGCAATATTTCATGAATTGATTTATGTGAAGCATACACAGCTCTGAACAATCTACCACTGTTGCATAATATCAAGCTTATCAATTATGCTTGAGACAGCATTAAATCTATGCTATTATGTGACATGCCATTTTCCCAAGATAGCAATAGATTGAAGCAAAATATGCACATCATATGCAGAGTGCCATTTAAATTGAAAGCAGGCATAGAAACCCATGCATGTATGCACAATCCAACAATGCCCTAACTATTTAAAAAAAAAAAAACTAAATCCTGTGCAATACAGTGAGCAATCATATCGCAGTGTCGTTTCCCTTATTAAAATAACTCGCAATGCAAATGTATGGATCTTAAAAGAAAAGGGAAAATGTATCATTCCCAAAATCAAATATTTCGACGACACAGCTTTATCAAGGATAAAAACGGCAATAGCCTATGCGGCTCACGGAAAGATAGTTACATCGGTGCGGCTAGATACTGCGGGCATCAATAAAAAAAAATTTGCACACGACGCTCTCACCAGAGCCACTATCCACGACATCCTCAAATTGCAAACATTTTAGCAACACAACCCTCATAAACACCTAGGGTTTCAGACAGCCGAGATTGACGGACTGTGCGGGATGGCGTGGGCGAAAAGTCGGGGTTCGAAACCAGGTAAATGAGAAAAACGCCAGTGGAGGAAACATTCAACCACATTCAACCACCGCAAAACCTCTCTGGGCTTCATCATCGTAAGGAAAACAAGATGCAGGTGGCATAACGGCCGCCTGCACCTTGCCTTCATCCACTGCGCGAGGCGAAATAATACAGCCGAGGTCAAAAGATAATACGTAGGATTTTTTTAAAAAGAAAATGCCCCTCCTAGCCGCAAACAGTTAACCGAACCGGAAAAATCTCAATATGTGGGAGCAAAACACAAGAAAAATGACTATGGCACCTAGCCACGGGGAAAACTTTGTATGCAGGAAGAACGGGAAATGTGCACAAAACCCTAGTAATACCCCCAACCGCAGCAAACATCACCCAATCAAAAACTTGAATAGCACTAGGTAGGGCGATAACGTGCCTACCTGGCAGTGCCACGCGGCTGATGAGGCGAGGACGGTTGAGCTTCCAACTGACACTTGGACGCAAGCACCAGCATGATAGTCCACGGAGTTCGAGGGATCGACCACGTGGAGAGGACAACGACAGCTCGAGCCAAAATAAAATAATACCATATTCCAAATCACCCCTCATATATATAAAAGAGTCGCACGTGCGAGAGCTCTAAATCGGTCGCGAAACCAAATTTGAGTCGGGCGGCTAGAACCCCAGACCTTCCGCAATGGTGGACAGTCCCCAGCACCAACTCACCCGCAATGGATAATAGAATGCGTGAATCAACAATGATCGGGCATCGGTGAGGACCGATATCGGAGACAGACAACTTGGACTCCTCCGCAACGGTGGGCGATGCATAACAAAACAACGTTCGTAACTCACATCGGCCACCCGGAGGCTCTACATCAGAAAACCGAAACTCGAACATGCCCGCAATGGCGGAGGGAACAGAATTTAACGAGCTCCGATACACACAGATCGGGGAGGAAACGAAACCTCAGAACCCCGCATGGTCCGCAACGTCGAAGACCAAATAATAACCCGTCCACAACGTCGGCCAAGGAGATATTCATCCCCTTCCGACACAGAACAAAAGTACACCCACAATGGTGAAGAATCAAAAGCCACCCGCAACGGTGAAATACAAAGTAGCAAACCTCCGTAACGGCGAAAAGAAAAACCAATGACTTAACTCCCAATTCAGAATGATTTCGAAGGGTAAGCAAAAAGCAACGATGAGCTTGATTATAGATGGGATCATTCTAAGCATTAACGGAGAAAACAGATCGATTGATAGCAATTCAAAGCACTGTAAAACATTCCAAAAATCCATAGACCAAACCGAGAATAAAAACCAACTAAATCAAAGTAGAGGAGGGTCCTAAAATTTTTAGAATTTTGGGAAAATGTTGCAGCTGCAACAATTGGTGACTATCTAGCGAACCCCAGATCTTTGAATTAACTCTCTTTCCCAGCTTAAGACTGTCTGAATAAAATCAAAATCTTCTAGATGTCTGTATTCCTAAGAAAGCCAACTTATGCATTAAATTACTTAGAAGAAGCCCATCTTTTCGGGAAAAGGTAACATCAGCAGTATTTCAGGTCTGAATAACTCTTTTGAGGCCAAATGGATGAGGTTTATTTTACCTGCCCTTGGGCGGCTACAGCTTAGACACCACAGGATTGTGATAGAGGGTAACAGTATTATTCTTTTGCTCCTCATTCCCATGCCAATTGCACTTTTGTGCCTTCTTGAACTTTAGTTCTTTTGATATGAGTCTTCCTGTAGGCCTTTCTTACTGAATTTTAATTCAGGATCCTCTATCCCATAGTGTCCTTTTGTGTGAATGATATATTTCATACTTCAATTCACGGATGGAGAGGATCTTGTGGCCATTTGATACTTTATGCTTTGAGATTAATACTTTTTTGAGCTTCGCTTTGAGATGTCTTGCTTCTTTTAGGAGTTTTGACTCTTAATATCTTTCATCCTTTTCTTGTAATTTATGGCATGGGATCATTTATATATAATAAACTGTTCCACTTTGCTTCCTTTCCGTGGGTCTTTTGCTATCACTCCCTTGGGTATTCAAGATGTGAAGTAGATGGAGCCTCGAAATAGTACTTCAGACCTTTTCCACTTCTGAGTTATTTACAGGGGTTAAGTGAGAATTCAATAAATGCATTCCAGTTAGGAATACAGTTACTAGAAGTTATTCTATGTTTTAAAGCACATTCTTTCAGTCAGGATTTTAGTTAACAAAGAACCCTGATGTTTCCATTGCAACCACGAGCTTGCCTCTTTATTCAAAATCAAAAGGAAAACTAGCAAAGCTATAAAGAAAACAGCAGCAAAGCAAGTAATCAAAAGAAAGAAAACATCAAAGCACTAAAATGAGAAAACAACATAAGCAACAAAGCAATTTATTTATGCGCAAAAGAAAACAATTTTTTTTTTCCCATTCTTGAAAAATTATAAAATTAAAAATTGAGGAATGAGCTGGATTTAGACATTGATTGCCTAACCATGGTACAACTGTGCTGTTATTGAAATGGAACCCATATCTAAGATCCTGCAGTCATTTCTTTCAGCCTGAGGGAGTTGAAGAAGCTCAGGCTGAGTGCCTGTCATAGGACTGGCCCTTTTTGAGGTATGATGCTCTAGCTTAAGCTCAGTGAGATAGTTTCCTAGGATAGAATCAGCAGACTCATTTCCTTCTCCTAACTTAGTGATATTATACTTCATATATGGTTCTCTCAGAATTTTTATATGACTTGGGGTACCCTTGAGAGGTAGCCACAGATGAGACCAATCTGAAGAAAAATATCCTTTTAGCTTGGTAGTCCAATATCAGTTGAGAATGAGCCCATATCCCCTTGGTATATTACCCACCACAATGTCAATAAATTGACATATTTTGTTGTTTGCAGCCAAACGAATGAGGACATTCTTCATTTCACCCACCACCTTGACTCCTGTGCGATCTAATTGCGTTACTTCACGAGGTGTAGACTCTAGCTGTCCATTAATCATTTTACAAATCTCAAGGGGCATCACATTTACTGCTGCTCCAGAGTCTACTAAGCAATTATGCACATTGTAATTCAGCATCTCTAGAGTCAAGAGAAAAGGAGGGGTGTCAAGGTTTTCTTTCCAACCTGGTTCTTGGTCTTCTTCTCCTAGTTGGTTTTGAATAGGTATATCCTTCACTAGCTCTTGAGTTTCATCAGAGTTTTCCCCACTGACCCCTATCTTTTCCTCTACAGGATCGACAGTCTTAGTGGCTGGTTCTGTCCCCTGGTTGAGGGTATTGTTCTGATGCGCTTTGCCCTCGTCCAGTTTCTTAACATTCTCTTGCAAACTGTTAACCTTAGAAATCATTGTATTGTCTTGGCTTGTGAAAACTTTGTCCTTTCTAGTTGTGGATGTGCATTCAGATTTAGGAGTGTCATCTTCAATGTTAAACAGTGAAATACCATTCCATGAGAACATAGTATCATCCTCTGGTTTGCTTATGATCTGTTTCTCCTTTTCTTCCTCACCACTGTCCCTAGTCAATTCTGGGTCCAACAACTTATTCATCACCAATGTCATTGAATGTAACCATTGAGGAAACTTCTTCTCAGAATGAGGTTGTTGATGAAAGGTACAGAAATTATCCCCTCCTATTTCTGTTATGTTTATTGATGCCAAATTAGGAGGTGGGACTTGCCATTGGTTGTTATCTTCCTTTTTTGGATAGTGTGGCTTATTGGTTTTCTGAATGTCCCTCTCCTTTTCCAGATCTACAATTCGGTTGGACATTTTCTGAAGCACTTTCATTATCTCATGATAATCATGTGGTTGATCTTCTCTAGATTTAAACAGCAGTGAGCTTCTTCTTACAGTGGTCTTCTCTTCACATGAATCAAGGTAATCCTCTATACTCTCACTTTCTACCTCTACTCTTTCGGCCTCCTCATAAGTTCCCACCAATGTAGGCTTGACTTTCATTTTGGCAAACATGGCCAGCTCAGGACCTAGGGCTGAGGTATAATATTCAATTAAAACTTTGTCTGAAGGTCTGTCCATAGCAGATTTTTTTTTTTAACTACAATGAAAATCTCTGAGTGAAACTATGTACCTTTTCATTCTTCTCTTTTCTTAACAAACCAAGCCCTTTCATCAACGAGGCATGTGTCTTCTGAGTTGTGTATCTACTTCTGAAAACCCTTTCAAAGGTGTCCCAATCTAGAATGGAGTTTGCAGGTAGACCAAAGTACCAAGATGCTGCTGGTCCTTTCAAAGTGTGTGGAAAAAGTCTACAAACCACATCTTCATATTCCCCAGCCCTTAGCCCTTCTAATGCTAGGTAGAAGCTTTGAAGGTGATCATCTACAGCGATATTTTCCACAGGGTCAAACTTGGGAAAGAGCTAGTCAAAGGCTTGAGAAAGGTTATGCAAAGAAGGAGTTAGGTTCATAGGTGACCTAGCTCTCCATGCCGACAGAGGGTTGGGTTGATTACCAGCCATGAGCAAAGGTAAACAGATAAGCCACTGGGAAAAACAATCATTCAAGGATAGCACTGAAAACTGCGAATACTTAGGTTAGGTTGAAAGCTTCAAACATCTGCTGGTAGGATGGTTTCGGGAAATTAAGTTCCACGGCCAGCCTTTACTGGAGGCCCTCCTTCTAGCGCCAAAACTGTTGGGGCCTGGAAATTCACAGGCGACAACAGTAAGGGATTCTCCCCAATCAACGTTCCCAACTAGCCCGTTGACTGTTTGGTATAGGGAATCCATCCGTTTTTACGGTCCGGCTACCGTAGGTCAAAGTAACAACAAGGGTTTACCAGTTGCGGCCCGGTCCACCGGAATTTGTATTTTTTAACTTAAGAATGATCTGCAAGAATCTAACTAAACATGCAGGGTGGTGAAGGATGCGGGGAGCAGTCACAATGTGATGCGCAGGTTCTTACCTATCGTCTTAGGCTCACCAGCACCAGAATCACACATGCATCTATGCACTGACCTAGCTATCTGTCTATCTATTTATCTCTATCTACCTATCCCCGGGGAGCCAAATTATATTTAATAAATATGAGCAATGAGGATGTGCATACATGATAAAAGCAATTATAGATAGCTGACATTTACTTTTACAGGCATGAACAATGAAAGATATTTCCAAAACTAGCTAACCAATTGTTTCGTAATAAGCATGCATTACTCATGGTGGTTATTTCATAAAATAAATCAGAAATCATTTAAACAAGACATAGGTCATAAGTTAGAACGATCTCACGATTCACGGATACAATGCTGAAAAACAAAGTAGTTCATCTTTCGACTATCCATGGCAAAACATTTGAAATCCCACCGATCTTCTTTCAACAGGAAAACTGTAATTTTTATTGCAAAAGGAAATAGTTCTTCTTACAACAACCTTCCAGTCTTCTTGGGGAAAAAATCCCCTTTTGCTTCTACCCTTCCTACTTTTATACAAAAGGTAAAAATGGTTGGGTTGCCCATAGTGACCTTTGGGCTTCCCAACCTTTTGCTTTCCCAACGCTTCATTTCTCAAAACTTTTACAAAAATATTACATTAATAAAAGTTGATCTGTCCTCTATGAGGAGGATCCTGCTTGGTTTTCAAAGAATTTTTTCCACAATGCTGCTTCAGCAGCGAGGCCTTCAAAAGCACATGGATCTAGGAATTGGATGTTAATTTCAAACTTGTCAACTTGGTTCCTGATGGCCTCGATCCTTGCTGGGCTCAACCGAAGCTAGTCTTCTAGAATCTGTATGCTAATGGCTGCATGGCCCACTTCGTTCTTCAGTACCATGGCATCAATGGATTGAATCTGCTGCATCCTGGCCTCTGCATCTTGATGCCCTTTCTGCAATATGTCCACAAAGGTCTCATGATCTGGGAACTCTTCAAACCTAAGCTCAGCCTCTGTCTGGCAGTGGTTGTATGCATTAAGTAACCTTTTAAAATATTCTGAGCATGCTACCTGTGTCCTTCGGACAGCCTTCTTAAATTCTTCAGTAGTGCTGATGGAAAACTCTACTAGGCTGTGATCTCTCCTGAGGGTTTGATGATCTTTGGCTGGTAGTTCTCCTGGAATATTGGCATCATCTTCTGGTATTGCCATTCTGGCGTTCAAGACCTCAAGAACATCTTGGGACCTGTGTACGAAATAGGAGGAAGTTTCTATGATCTCCTCTAACCTGTTGTCCATTCGAAGAACTTTGTATCTTTCTTCTTCCAGAGCAGTCTGCAGCTGCATCATTTTAGCCTTCTGCGCTAGGATATACTCTTTAAATGGCTGCAGATCAACTTGATTTTCCTTTGCTGTCTCCAGTTCAGTAGTCAGAGAAGCCAGCTGCTCTTTCAGTTCTTTGGTGTATTCAATATTGGACTCATAGATGATAGTCTGTTGTGCCTCTAGGTCCTCCACCTTTTCCCTCAATTGTTCCTTCTCATTCTTCAGATCTTGAACTTCCTATTGCACCTTTTCTAGAGCCTCTTGTGCTGTTCCCTTGGCTTGGAACTCCACCTGAAGGACATGGATTTCACCCTTTGTGGATTCCATTTCCCTTAGCACGTGTTCATACTTCCTCTTAAGTCTGCTACCCTCTCCTCTTTCTTGTCTCAGTGTGTCCTTTAGCTGAGCAGTGGTCCTCTTAGCTGACTCTAATTCAATCATCACCTTTTTTATGTTATCAGCGGAGGCATCAATTAGTGTATCCCCGGATCTTATCATGAGCATAGGATCTTTGTATGTCCCTAGTATGACTGCTGTATCTGTGACCATTTTCCTTGATAGATCTTTCGCCTGCACCTTCTTTTATGTCCTCCTCATTATTCTTTTAGTGGCCCTATCATAATATACGGTACTGAAATCAGGTACTTCTTCCCCCTTATTCTGGACGAAAGGCACTATTTGGAGCATAGGGGTTACAGGAGTGCTAGCAGTAGGTACTTGAAGGATTTGCACCGCAGGGTTTTCCTCTTTCTGACTCTACCCTGTTGATGTTTCAGAGGCTGACTGTTGTGTTAACTTTATCTTTTCATCCTCCTGCCCTTGGAGCTCTTCATTTAGTTTTCTCTGTGCTTATTCGGCTGCTTGCCTAGCTGCCTCTTCTATTTCTCTGGCTGCTTCTTTTGCTAGTTCAGCTGCTTCCTAGGCAGTTTTCCTTTTCTCTTCTTCTCCCTTCTGCAGCCACTCTGCAGCCTCATTTTCCAGCCTCTGAGCTTCCTCCCTTATCCTTTTGGCTCCTTCTTTAGTTCTGGCTTGTTCAGCTTTGGCCTGCTCTGCCCCTTTTCCACCTTTGGTGGGGTTCTTTGGTTTGAATCTTCTGCTGAGAGCCGTCATGTTTGGGGAATTCCTAAAGAAGGATTCTCCCTTATCATAATGATGGGTATATTCAAAGAACACTTTATGCTTCTTGCAGTGCTCAGCCACTTTACCATGAGTGTCATTGCGCCGGAAAGGAATCTCCCCAAAGTGGAACTTTCCTAGTTCCTCTATGAATTCGACAGCTTGTTTCACATTGGTGAATCTGCAACTACCTAACTTGAAAGGTAAAGGGGGATATGCAGCCTTCTTATGCTAGAACAAGAAATGACCAACTCTGTCAATGAAAACTTGTCTGACCACCTCTTTATGGATTATATAATCCGTTGCATACTTTGGCAACAGATAAGGTGTCTTCGAGCCTCCATACATTCTAAGATACATACCATTGTTGGTCAAGAAATAATCTCCATACTCTTCTACTACTTGCATAGCATCTTCCGAAATGCAGTCACATTCCTTCCGGAAGATAAGCATGTATAGTGGCATAATGAAATTCTCACATACTTCTCTATAATAACTGTGGTACTGATGAGCCCACAATGGTTTGTAAGCTGCATATACAGGCATTCTCTCCCTGTCCCAGGCACACTTGAGGCCGGGGAAAGGCTGGTTACATAGTATGCAGTCTATCAAAATTGAACTCATATAGAATTCATATTTTTTACAAGCTTCTCCTCCTCCCAAGGCTGCAGCTACGCAAGAAGAGAGACTGCTTGATACGAGGCTGGCCCAGTTGAATATTGTTCCTTGGGTCGCCACATGGAACATAATGGGGACCCATTCAAATTTGAAGAGTCTGCCATTGGCTCTACCAAAGATCCTATTTAGCATCAGAGCTACAAATCTGTAAGGAGCTCTTAAGCTCGCTGTATCATAATCCTCGGTTGCTCTGTGTCGATAGAGCTTTCCTGGCAAGAGAATTCTCTTCACGATTTCCACTAAGTCCATCCTGAGGTTATCCAACCAATCGTTTGACAGGAAGATTTGAGGCTCTGGCAGGTGGTAAGCCAACGCCACATATCCTGGGCTAAATGCAGCATAGCCCTGACCTTCGAAATTTCCTATAAGCATTGTTTTGTTGTTTGTGTGGGGAAAAATCCATCTCATAACATCAGAGCATGGGAACAGCTCTGGTCTGGTAGCCACCTTCATGATGGCGGATTTATTTATGTTGGCATAAATGGGCTCCTCTTCGAGACCCATGTCTGGGACTTCCCTGAGGGAAATCAATCTGTATATCTCATCCCATTTATATTCAGGCTCAACACCCGAGAAACATTGGGTGTCCTCATATATATATTCAGTCTTTGTTTCTGTTTCTGGTGCTGGTACTTCTTCCACCGCTGGGGCCTTCTTCTTTTGTCTTTTGGACATTGTAAGTTCCTCCTGCCATGTATAACATTGTGACATTAAGCAATTCGAATTACAGACATTATGCAACAGTTTATTCCTTCTCAAGTGTATCATGATAGTAACCAGTCAATGGAATTAAGACATAAGCCCTTTGGGCTGGATAATCAAACTAGTATGCAATACTGTGCCATGTGCTATTATCCTATGTCTAGTATGATAATAACCTGTGCAACAAATGCATGCATTGCACAACTCTATAATGCCTTGATACTAGGGTGCAATATTTCATGACTTGATTTATGTGAAGCATACACAGCTCTGAACAATCTACCACTGTTGCATAATATCAAGCTTATCAATTATGCTTGAGACAGCATTAAATCTACGTTATTATGTGACATGCCATTTTCCCAAGATAGCAATACATTGAAGAAAAATATGCACATCATATGCAGAGTGCCATTTAAAGTGAAAGCAGGAATAGAAACCCATGCATGTACACACAATCCAACAATGCCCTAACTATTTAAAAAAAAAAAAACTAAATCCTGCACAATACAGTGAGAAATCATCTCGCAGTGCCGTTTCCCTTATTAAAATAACTCACAATGCAAATGTATGGATCTTAAAAGCAAAGGGCAAATGTATCTTTCCCAAAATCAAACATTTCGACGACATGGCTTTATCAAGGATAAAAATGGCAATAGCCTATGCGGCTCATGGAAAGATAGTTACATCGGTGCGGCTAGATACTGTGGGCATCAATAACAATTTTTTTGCACACGACACTCTCACCAGAGCCACTATCCATGACATCCTCAAATTGCAAACACTTTAGCAACACAACCCTCATAAACACCTAGGGTTTCAGATGGCCGAGATTGACGGACTGCGCGGGACGACGCGGGCGAAAAGTCGGGGTTCGAAACCAGGTAAACGGGAAAAACGCCAGTGGAGGAAACATTCGACCGCAATAAAACCACTGCAAAACCTCTCTGGGCTTCATCATCGTAAGGAAAACTAGATGCAGGCAGCATAACGGCCGCCTGCACCTTGCCTTCATCCAATGCGCGAGGCAAAATAATACAGCTGGGGTCAAAAGATAATACGCAGGCTTTTTAAAAAAAGAAAACGCCCCTCCTAGCCACAAACAGTTAACCGAACCGAAAAAATCTCAATATGCGGGCGCAAAACAAAAGAAAAATGACTATGGCACCTAGCCACTGAGAAAACTACGTATGCAGGCAGAACGGGAAATGTGTACACAACCCTAGTAATACCCCCAACCGCAGCAAACATCACCGAATCAAAACCTTGAATAGAACAAGGTAGGGCGATAACGAGCCTACCTGGCAGTGCCGCACAGCTGATGAGGCGAGGACAATTGAGCTTCCAACTGCCACCTGGACGTAAGCACCAGCATGATAGTCCACGGAGTTCAAGGGAACGATCGCGCGGAGAGGACAATGACAACTCGAGCCAAAATAAAATAATACCATATTCCAAATCACCCCTTGTATATATAAAAGAGTCGCACGTGCGAGAGCTCTAAATCGGCCGCGAAACCAAATCTGAGTCGAGTGGCTAGAACCCTAGACCTTCCGCAACGACGAACAGTCCCCAGCACCAACTCACCCGCAACGACTAATAGAACACGTGAATCAACAATGATCGGGCGTCAGTGAGGACCGAGATCAAAGACAGACAACTTGGAATCCTCCGCAACGGCGAGCGATGCATAACAAAACAACGTTCGTAACTCACACTGGCCACCCGGAGGCTCTACATTGGAAAACCAAAACTCGAACACACCCGCAACGACGAAGGGAACAGAAGTTAACAAGCTTCGATACACACAGATCGGGGAGGAAACGAAACCTCAGAACCCCGCATGGTCCGCAACGTCGAAGACCAAACAATAACCCATCCGCAACGTCGGCCAAGGAGATATTCATCCCCTTCTGAAGCAGAACAAAATTCCACCTACAACGATGAAGAATCGAAAGCCACCCACAACAGTGAAATACAAAGCAGCAAACCTCCGCAACGGCGAAAAGAAAAACCAATGACTTAACTCCTGATTCAGAATGATTTCGAAGGGTAAGCAAAAAGCAACGATGAGCTTGATTATAGATGGGATCATTCTAAGCATTAACGGAGAAAATAGATCGATTGATAGCAATTCAAAGCACTGTAAAACATTCCAAAAATCCATAGACCAAACCGAGAAGAAAAACCAACTAAATCAAAGTAGAGGAGGGTCCTAAAATTTTTAGAATTTTGGGAAAATGTTGCAGCTGCAACAGGTTGAAAACCAGTCTTGAATAAAACTCAAGGACCTTAGATCTGACAATGGTGGTGAGTATGTCAAGTCTGATTTTATTAATTATTTTGTAGATGCAAGTATTCAGATGCAGCATTCTATCCCTTACACACCACAGCAAAATGGTGTTGCTGAGAGGAAGAAAAGATCACTGAAGGAGATGGAAACATGCATGATGGAGGCCAAAACTTTGCCACCAAAGTACCGGGCCAAAGCTATAAAATGTGCAGCCTATATTCAGAATAGGGTGCCTCACAAACAGCTTGATGGCATTACTCCCTTCGAAGCATGGAGTGGGCACAAGTCAGATGTGACCCATTTCAGGATTTTTGGCTCAAAGGCTTGGGCTAGAATTCCAACAGAAAAGAGGAAGGCTTTGCAGCCCCAAAGCCAAGATTATCTTTTTGTTGGATACTCTAAAGATTCAAAAGGGTACAAGTTGATAAATTTGAGCACAAACAAAGCCTTCATTGAAAGGTGTGTTCAATTTGAAGAAGAACCCCTTGCAGCAGTGGAACTTGGTGAAGCCTCTTCACCACCTGAACCTCAAGAAGTAAGTAAAGAGTTTGTTGAACATGCTGATTCTAATTTTTCTGATGGAGATGAGTTTATTGCAGACCCTAACAGCCCTACAAGGCCAAAATGGAAATCCAAGACACTACATACAGCAGGAGAGCTAGCTGGGGATCCCAATGACCCAAGGAGGACTAGATCTCAGTTTGAGAGTGGTCTGTGCATGAAGGATCCTATGTTTGCTGAAAAATGCTATTTGATGGTGGAGTTTGATCCTCAAACATATGAATAAGTAGTAGGAGATCCAAGATGGAAAACAACCATGAAGGAGGAGTTCAGCTCACTCCAGAAGAGGAACACATGGGAGCTAGTGGATCTTCCTCCAGGAAGAAAGTTAGTCTAGTGTAAGTGGGTCTATAAGACCAAATTTGCTGCTGATGGTTCACCACTGAATTATAAGGCCAGATTGGTATCCAAGGGCTACTCACAGGTTCATGGCATAGATTACAATGAGACCTTTGCCCCAGTGTCAAAGATGGATTCCATCAGGCTAGCTCTAGCCATTCCAGCCTCAAGGCAATGGGAGGTACATCACATGGATATAAAATGTGCCTTCCTGAATGGAGATCTCACTAAGGAGATATATATGCAGCAGCCTCAAGGTTTTTCTACTAACCCTTCTCTTGTGTGCAGGTTGAGAAATTCATTGTATGGGCTAAAGCAAGCCCCCAGGGCTTGGTATGCCAAGATCGATAGCTTCTTGCTATCACTGAATTTTGTTCGGTGCAAATCAGATCCAAATGTCTATGTTCGATAGCTTCTTGCTATCACTAAAGTTAGTTAATGGTTCATTAATGATCATTGTGTTATATGTTGATGACCTACTCATTACAGGAAGCTCACAGGATGAGATTGCTTCCTTAAAAGGAGCTATGAACCAAGCCTTCTCCATGACAGATTTGGGGCTCTTAAGTCAATTTTTGGGGCTTGAGATCTCTCAAACCAAAGTTGGAATCAAGGTGCACCAGTACAAATATGCCTTGGACTTGCTGAACAAATTCAAAATGAAGGATTGCAAAGCAAGCAAAACTCCTTTCCTTTCAGGAGTGAAGCTGGAAGAAGCAGATTCTTCACCAATGGTAAACAATACATTGTATAGGCAATTGATTGGATGTTTATTGTATCTGACACATACTAGACCTGATCTTTGTTATGCAGTAAGTGTGGCTTCTAGATTCATGGATCAGCCTCAAGAGATCCATTGGAAAGCAGCCAAAAGGATCCTTAACTTTGTTCAGGGAACAAGGACACATGGGGTCTTCTATAAAGCAAAATCTGATCTTGATTTGATTGGATTTACTGACAGTGATTGGGCAGCTGATAGCACAGACATAAAGTCCACTTTAGGATATGTGTTCATGCTTGTAGAAGGGCCAATCAGCTGGTCAAGCAAGAAACAGAGTGCCATTGCACTCTCATCTACAGAAGCAGAGTACAGAGGAGTTGTTAATGCAACAACTCAATGTTTATGGTTGCAGGGTTTACTTGGAGAGTCTGGCTTTGAACCAGAGTACTCAACTACCATCTTCTGTGATAACCAGAGTACCATTTGAATATGCAAGGATCCAGTTCAGAAGCAGAGAACCAGACACATTGAGATCCATATGCACTACATCAGAGAACTTGTGCATGATGGCACCATTCACCTACTCTTCTGTTCATCTTCAGAACAAGTAGTTGATATCTTCACCAAAGAATTTTGTGAGAAGACCTTCAGCAATCTCAAATCACTGCTGGGGATTGCTAATCATGCTATGAAACATGAGTGAAGACAAGATTCTACAATTTTGTTTACAGTCCATGTTTAAGGGAGGATTTTCCCAAGTTGGTTTTGCCTCTTTCCTTATTTAAATGGACATGCAGTATGTAAAGGGTGACTAAGACTTGTTTCTAGGCCCTATATTTTTCTGATATATTACTCATAAGTCAGGATTAAGGGGGGGTGTTAGAATAATCAACCCATAGTTTACCCACTTAGACATTAATTTCATTATTTTTGTCTTATTTGCCTAGTTCATGTGTCCCACCTTGTGCAAGTTGTCATTTGCCTACCTATAATGGTCAAACTTGCCTTATTTGACTCATGTAGTGCATGGGAGAGCTAAAGGAATCAATTCTGCTTTATTCCTGGCCTCCTAGGTGCCCTTCTGCTTTTTCTACTTTATTGCCTGCTTTTTCAGTGTTTTAAGGCAAAAGGAAAAGCTAGACTAGGTGAGGTTGACTAGCTTTTTGTCCTACACATCCTCCTCTATTTTCTCCATGCAAAAGCATTTATGAGCTGCCATTCCACCACTCTTTAGCTTGCCTAAACCATTTTTCCAATTCGTGAGCTCCATGACAGATTTGGGATTAGCTTTTTACACCTATGGGGGATTTGCTTATTTTTGGTAAGCCTGCTTTATGCTAGATTCGAATTGCTCCTCATGCATTCAAATCCCTGATGTATGTTATTTATTCAGCAACCTATTATTTTACAGGGTTGGCTATTGTACATTGATTTAATACAGTTTAGTGTTCAGCTCCAATTTTCAGTCTCTTTGTGAGTGATTTTGCATGATCAATTGTTAATTGTTGTGAGTAAAATTAATCTATCACCTGGTTCAATTTCCACAAATCTAATCTTGGCTAGGTGATTATGATTTATGTATGTAACATTTAGGAATATGGTTTGTAAAATATAAATATGAAGTTTTTTTAATATTATTGTATGAAAATAAAGTAGAAATTACATTTATATACAAAATGTATATTAATATTTTTCAAAATAATATTTAACTATATAATACTGTAACATATATATTTAATCAGAATTATTATTACTCTATACATTTGTAAAATATATTAAATCTATTGATATAATATATATTTAATGAGAACTACTATTATTATATATGTAATTAGAACTATTATTATTATATGTATATGTAAGATACTTTAAAATTGTGAAAAAATATATTGTTTTTCTCATTTCTAATAATGATATCTATTTATATTATTAGAGTATATTATTTAATATATTTTTGTTTTAGTGGAACTTATAGAGGGGTCAAAAAATATACTATTTTTCTCATTTCTAATAATGATATCTATTTATATTATTAGAGTATAGTATTTAATATATATTTATTTTAGTGGAACTTATAGAGGGGTACACAAGTGGGGGGTCAAAGGAAGGGGAGAAGAAGCATTGAAGAGGAAGGTAAGGGTAAATGGGGGAGTTTGGAAGTGGTAACGAAGAATAACATGGGAAGAGGAACATATGAAGATGGTGGGTTATAGAAGTCATAGCTAGCGATGCGAGAAAAAGAAAAGAAAAAGTAGGGATGCCAATAAGGAAGAGAATATGGTGGGAAATTGAAGAGTAGACGAGGCATGGGGTGTAGTGGGGAAG
>LPNX010802323.1:262669-310737 GCA_001517045.1 Pseudotsuga menziesii | reverse complement strand
CTTACTTAAATTAATACTACATGAATTAAAAAAAAATACATTTAAAAGAAAAAAAAGAAAATTGTAGAAAGAGAAAAAGAAATGGTCAAAAAATAAACTATCACCGCATTGATATATTGAAATTAGAGGAAATTGATATACTTGTTTATGATTTCAAGTTTACAAATAAATACACTCTTTGCTCCAAGGCAATATAGATTATCAAGAGGTTGCTCCCAAAAGAAGTTGCAAGATGGGAGTCTACTAAACTAAGTCGTAGATCCAGAAGGAATATGCCATTTGAAATGATGGGCATAGATGTAGACTCAAATGGTGCACCCATAGATAATGGAGAAGAATATGGGTCATCTACATATTCATCCATTCCTTCATTTGCATAAAATGTAGAGTCTTATGGGGTGTCAAAATCCATGGATGAATTTGAATAATTCACATGAAACATTTTAGATGTTTTTTATTAGTATGATGTTTGTAATTGAAACTGTAAATAAGTTTTTAAATATTTATATGAATCGCTTGTTGTTGTATGGTCTAATATATGATTTCATTATGAATCCCATCATAATTTATTTGATTTTATATAATTAGAGTGGTGAAATTATTTATGAAATATTTTTTTTGTTTAATATGAAAGTTTTAAAAAAATTGTAATTTATCTCTTGAAGAAAAAATGTTTTTCCAATTTAGGGGTTGATTTTAAATTTTTGTAAATGAGAGTATGGGATGTTTTGTCCATGACTCTATTTTTTACCCCTAAAAAAAAAGCTATATACTGGTATCAACACTTTTCTATTTGGGGGGTGTTTTTGGTGTTATTTATGCAAAACTCATCATTTTTATAGCTAGAGTTCTCGTTCTTAGTATAAAGTTCTCGTTTCATAGTATAATTGGTTATTATCATGTTATGAAGAAGAAGTTGTTACTCTTCAACCTCTTACTATTGATATAAGAAATAAGCTGCCATTCTTGACTTATGGTCACTTTCATAATTTTATTTGTTCAAGTTTCAATCAAGGGTTTTATTTAAAGGTCGAGAAGCAGTTTGAAGAGCCCTTGGTTTCTATTCTTGAGTGAAAGTTTAAAAAGAACAGAAATGGAGAGGAAGAGAATGCTTCACTTGATGATGAATATGATGAAGACATTGAAGTTTTAAATCGGAAATTTCATGATCAGCATAAACCGATTGTAGGTGAATTATATTCCAAACTTTTACTAAACAAGAAAAAATTCTGAATTGCTTTGACTCTCAAATTGATAGCATTCAGATTGTAGATACTTTGAATGTAATATTAGATGTGACTAATATCCATGGCCATGATAACTTTGCTGCTCAAAACCATTATGAAAAAATGCCATTTTTTTATGGATATAAAGAAATACTATAGCCATTCTTCTAGTCCTCATTAGTTAAGCAACACTCTTCAGAAATCATTTAGCTTTGGTTAGTGGAAGATATAAAATAGGATGAGCTCAACAGAGTCGAAGATGTTTCACAATTTTCTCTTATTGCATTATCTCATGGAGTATTGAGCATTGCGGACACCCATTTGCAATCCATTCTTTTTGAACAACATGAAGGAATAATTTTGCATGAGTTTCATGATCCCGTGGCTTCTTGTATGGAGTTGTATTTTTCAAAGGTTTCTAATGCTCTAGCTTTTGGCATACTTCTTTTTTCCAGTCATAAGTATCAGCTTCCTATAGACTCTTTATTGCATTTATCACATCTTTTGTGGGTTTTCTCAAACAGTAGCATGCATGGAATTATGATTCTCAGTCAAATGGTTTCTTGGCTTCATTGGAAGTATGATTACACTTGATTGGGTTGTTTCCTCCGATTAGAAGTAGGAGTAAATAACAGAATAAGATCGCTATACGGGCATGTAAATTCTTTTTAGTATGCTGGTTTGTAGAAGTATTTTGTCATTTCAGAGGTATGTGTTTAGAGTTTGAGAAAGTTGCAGAGATTTGGTAAATGACTCCATCACCCAATGAATAAGGCACAAGGTCTATAGGTTCTTGAAGCCTCACAAGGAGGACTTCATCCCGCAGCAAGAGCCAGATGTTACAACTAGATCTTGTTCTTAGTTTATTTGTTCTTTTTGTACTAATTTTCAACAGTTGGTTTAAAATGATTTTACATTTTATGTTGATTTTAAGAACTTTTGACAATCAGTAATTTTTGTTGGATTTAATGCTTTTAATGGTTGAATTATTTCATTAATTTAGTTTTAAGGTTTGTATTTTGGGATTATTAGTTAATATGTATATATCTAATCTTTCAAAAACTTATAATAAAAGTTTATTCCAAGTTTGCTTTATAATCTAACCCTCATTTTCGAGTCCTTTGTCAAATATTTTCATGAGGAGATCAGATTAAACATGCAAACACATCAAAGCTACCAGAATATAATCTACTGATCCATGTTATTAACTAAGGAATCTAACAACATACATGTGAGATCAAACAACAACAATAATGTGGGACAGAAATCAGCTTTGCATTAAGATAAAATGGAGAAGTTTACAACCAGTTAAGCCTTAGTGTTGACATGCATCTCCATGAAACCAAACAATTTCATCCCCATAAGCTCCAACTTCTTGCTCTCTATGCTCTCCAATAGCTTGGGCCAAGTAATCAATCCAACAGCATAATAATACCTTAAGAGTTCTCCCCCTCAACCATGGACATGAGCTTGTATTTATAAGGCTCAATGGATAGGGATGGTTGAGAGATTTGTGGATGAGGTGGCCTCTAAGATCCTAGGATGAGGGATCTCGAGCTCAACTGACCCACAATGATAGGGATAAGGGAGGACATGAGGCTCATCATCTAGAAGCCTCGAGAATCTTCTATTTTTCCCATTTTACCTAGGGTACTGCATTTCTTCTTCTATGACATAGCGGTTTAGGTAAGAAACGCTTATGGACTAAGGGTCATAAGTGGTGGCACCACTTGTGGATAACAAGGGAGAGGCGATGCAAGCAAGGTACTGCTCATGGACAAAGGGGAAAGCATGGTGCTGAGAATTTTTGTGAAATATTAACAAAATGGTATGAGTTTCCACTCCAAGTTCTGGGACTTACGGTAAGTAGGTATGTTAAGAGTCTTATCACATGATGGTGACAGGATTTTGGTATAACAGGATGCCCCCCAAAGCATGAGTCTTAGAGGGATATGATAAACGAGAGCTTTTAGAGAACAAGTCGTTGCTACGAGGTGAAAATGTCTGCTCGATCGGAGCATGTTTTCAAGTAGGCATATGTAGTACATCAGTATGTTGACTCATAGACACAAGTAACCAACTCATGGCTGTAGACCAATACAAGGCAGATCCATGAGAGGAATAAATAAGCATAGCTACTAGAATATAGCGTAGATCCATGTGATAGAGGATTCAAACTTGGACATAGCTACCTAACATACAATGTAGATCTATGTCATACAGACACAAATTTGAGCATAGCCACGACCATACAAATGTGGATCCATGCTAGATATACAAAACTCCATCACAACCTCGGGAAAAGCAATGAGCTCTTTAAACAAATACCCAGGGTCTTCGTCTCGTCTTCCATAAAGTACAATTCTATCCATGTGATTACAATGATCTGAAGTCGAACATGGTAGAAACCACTTGATTACTGGCCAATGATGTGAAATGTTAACAGGTGTGAGGGAGATCACCATTAATGTCAATGATTCCCAAGGTACTCTAGTACAATCTATTGAGTGCAAATAGATGTCCTGATGTCGAACACCCAGTCGATTCTATCGATCAAAGGTCAATGATGTGAGCCTATGTCGAGAGCGAGAGAATCTGTCATTAAGGCATACAGATCTCAAGGTACTAAATATTGTTTCTAAGACTATTTCCCTGATAATGAGCTAATGTCGACGGGAACAGTCTCGTCGAAGGAGGGCCATGATGAGTCCCACATCAACGACACGAAACTCGAAACATAGTTCTGGAATAATGTGAATGTAGTAACCATATGAATAACTCAAAGATACTTGACACAAAGACTATGTGGAAGGCAGAGGTAAAACTTCTTCAAATCCCCTTTGAACATCAGGTGGCATGACAAAAGACTTGGAAGCATGACTGAATGGGACAAACACACAATGCAACAATGGACAATGCATTATTTTGAAAGACTCAAAGGATTGGCATGACTCATGAAAGTGGATCATCACGAAGATCAGTTGAATACTCAATTGATTGACATGATGTGCAGATAAGTGCCATGTTCAAAGGTAATGACAAACAATTGCCATTATTTGCAAAATGATTCCCTTCCCATTTCCCCCATCATGGTTGATGAGTACCTCTTTCGATTTTACGAGTTCAAAGAGGGTAGTAAACACTCGATATAGCTTGTGGGAAGACAAGTCCAGAATCATATGTTTTACGAACCTGAGAGAGATAGGGGTTCATTCCCAAAACAGGTCTCTCAATGTTTAATTTAATGAGTCCAATGAAAGAAAACTCGGTATCATTCATGTTTAGAGAGTCTGAACGAATATAGAAGAAGACTCCAAAAGGTCCTTTTTCGTATGATTTAGTCCCTAAGGCCCAAAAAAGTATAAAATCATACCTTAGGGAACTCTTCCAGTCATGATTGGCTAGAGTCTTCCTTTTTCATAAATAGTCCATCTGAACCGAAAAAGAGATAACCTACCACTGGATGGATGACTCTTCAAATAATTTAATGAGCATGAAGAAGACAAGATCGCTCGACTATCTTTTCACATTTTAAGAGTCCGAAAAGAGTTTAAAGAAGACTCTATTAACCTTTTTCATGTTTGAATCCAGAGCATGAAAAAACAACAAACTAAGCTCAAACCACTTTTCATGTTTTAACTAGAGCACGAAAAATGAAAAGTAAGCTCAACACCATCTTACTGTTTTTAACGAGCTCGAAGATCAGTTGAAAGAATGCTTAGGGATTGGTTTCATTTTTACGCAAGCTTGAAACCAATGGGTAAACTATGCTTGAAAAATCCCATTAACATGATATACGGAGGTTGGAATCTTGCCCCCAACATGATTGCCGGTGAAGCTTACCCTTAGCATGGTTACTAGGGGCTCGACATGCCCCCCAAGCTTCATTTCGGATGATGATTCTTCTTCCATACCGTGTCCATACCCAACCTAAAAACTAGGTTACTAATGTGAAAATGTTCACTAGGGGTGTAGGAAGAATGAGAATCGAGTAGGTGAAAAGAAGGTTCAAGTTATAACACTAAAGGGAAGACTCGAATCAAGGGAAGGGGATCTATTTCATTTTTACGCAAGCTTGAAACATAAGGTAACTATGCTTGGAACATGGTTTAATTTTTATGCAAGCTTGAAACCAAAAGGTAAAATATGCTTAAGGAGGTCCATTTTATTTTTGAACAAGCTTGACATAGAATGGGAACTTTTCTCAACGGCATCCGTTTCATTTTTTAATGAGCTTGACACAAAATGGGAACTTTTCTCAAAGGAATGGTTTCATTTTTATGCAATCTTGAAACCAAAAGGTAAACTATGCTTGAGGAGTGGTTTTATTTTTTAACGATCTTGAAACCAAAAGTAAACTATGCTCTCAGGCATGGTTTCATTTTTATGCAAGCCTAAAACCAAAAGGTAAACTATGCTTGAGGAGTGGTTTTATTTTTTAACGAGCTTGGAACCAAAAGTAAACTATTCCCTAAAACCTGTTCCTACCGAACATGATATCCAGAGGTTGGTAGGTTGCCCCCATTTCATAAAAGCTAGCATCTTAGCTCCATTATGATGTCCATAGACTAGATCCATGCCCCCCATTTTACCAATGATGGCGAGAATCTAACTAGAATAAGGGGACGGAACCACAAGAACATGCGGCACATTCAGGGTAGTCTGATTACTAGGAGTAATGCGATGGTTAGGTTTAACAAAGGAAAGTTGATCAATGGTCACAATCTTCCCATCATGGGGAAAATGCATAAATCTAAAGAGTGTGGATAGAATAGCCTTCATGGCATAAACATAATCGTGTCCAAGGAGCAGATTGAAATCTAAAGGACCTTGGACCACTGTAACATCAATACAAATAGTTTTCCCTCCTAATGTAATAGGCAAATAACGAAGGGTCCCTAAAGGTGTAGTATGTATTTAATTAAAAGCCAGTATCTGATTGGTGGATGGAACAAGCTGAGGAGAGCATAAAGATTGCCAAGCAGTTGAGGATAGAATACTAACAGAAGCCCCTTCATCAGCAATAGTGTGAAGTATTTGCCTAGCAGTAACATTCACAAATATCTGGAAAGGAACACTCGAATGAAGACGAGACTCTGTTAGGTTACTCTAGTAAAAGGAAATAACCTCATTACTTGGAGAGGGTTCTGTCGAAATAGACAAAATTTCACCTTGTCGAGAACAATCAGAATGAAGCATAAAAAACTTCAGTAGGTTTAAGTTCATTCTCTACTAGAAAAGAAGAACAAGACAAAGATTTGGTCAGAACGACTACTTCAGTCTTGAAACTCTCGGATGAAAGAGTGGGATTGGGTGGAGATGATGTCGACTCGACCACTTCAACTTCACTCTTCAAAAGAAGAGTGGGATCAACTAAGGATGGACTTGGATTGACCACTTCGATTTCACTCTTCAACGAAAGAGTGGGATCGACCGAGGTTAGAACTGGATCGACCACTTTATCAACCAATGGGGGTTCAAGAGACAACTTACGACAACATGTTGGAAGTTGTTGACGAGAAACAGTAATATCTTCCAACAACCTAGAAGCTTCATCCATGAGAGGACAAAGGTAAGTAAAGTGCATGTCCTTACAAAGCAAGCAATGATTTTTGACTTTACCCTTCCAACTCTTAACCATAGAGTCATTGGTTGAGGGGGGATCATCAGTATGATGACCAGAGGCTGATGACATGGGTTGTCGGGAAACCTTAGACCACTCTTCTAAAACTAAGGACAGACCATGGAAATATTTCAGAAGGTGATCACCTTTGCAAAGCATACAAGGGGATTTGGGTTTACGCGGTCTTTGGGTGTGCAAATAAACACTATCCGCACTGGGAGGAGTGATTGGTTGAGACTTGGTTGTTTGTTTGTTTTTCTTCTTCTTAATCTTCATTTTCTTCTTCTTCTTATCCACCTGACTACTAGTACTATAACTTTCAACAGGCGAAGAGGTAGAGACGGGAGAAGACACATTTGGTGAAGAAGGAGAGGGATCAACATGAGGTTGATGCTCTTGCGATGAAGGATTAGGATCAGACGCAACTGGTGTACATGGGATAACTGGACTAGAAAATAACCAAATAGATAATCCAATAGTCAATCCATGAAGGCTTAACGTAGCCATGAGAGGAGGACCAACATCCCCGTATGGAGGGAACACAAAAGACATTCTTGGTAAAGGATTCTTTTGGTTGGTAGTCCCAGAAGGTGAAGCCATAACTCTGAAACAAAAATATATCTCTCTTCTAAAAAATCCTAACTGTACAGATAACAAGCACTACTCAAACTAAAAACAACAAGCAAACATGTGAAAGGAGTGGATAATAGTCAAGAACCTCACAGGACAAGCCAAAAGGATAAATCAGATGGATAGGGTATCCTAGCGGGGTCTCCCAATATACACAAGGTATGTAGGAGCTCAAATCGGTAGTAGTGCTATCTAATGCACAGCCGTTCACAAGGGGTCTTCCTATATACAATCGAGTATGTGAAGTACCTTTCTATATACCTCAAGGGTACATGAAAGGCCGTTCGATACACCAATGGTACGTGGAAGAACCATGCAAGTCCCAAGTTGTAGTGCAGACAAATAATGATAGATCCTATGTTTAACGATGCCTGAACATGTCTCTAACCTATTACACAAATTTCTAACAACTTTAAACCTAAGCTAGTGCTTAATTTTATCTTGTGCATTTAGGTGGAACCATGGAGTGAAAACTTGAAATTAAAGAAGATGCACACTGATCTATATGATAATGCAAGTTTTCCTCTTCAATGAAATTATACCTAAGAGAGGGAGAGAGAGGTTCAATTTATTTGAAACATAGAGTAAATCCCATACAACAATGAAAAAAATTGCTTATATGATCTGTTCCTAACTGAAATAAACAAAAGCTTCTCTTTTGAACTGAAAAAGAAGTGAGACCTCTAATGAAAAGAAAGAAAAGATTGTTACAACTTTACACAAAAGTGTTTAGATTTTTCAACTAAAGTGCGAATGAACTAATCACAAAATCATACAATGACTTTCATATGCACTTTTCCACAACTTTATGAAAAAAGGAAAAAACATACAAAAATCATGTATAACAAATCAAGAAAAACTGAAATGATCTTTTCTTGTTCTATCGAAGAAGACAGAAATCAGAGATCTAACAAAACCAAGTTTTATTCAAAGCCAACTATGAAGCTTTAAAACACCAACATCAATCAAAATTCTTGAGAATAACTATGGATTCATACACGCTTAAGGGGGGTCTTGGAATGATGCCTTCCTGGCACCATGCTTCTCAGGCATTGATAGAGTGGTTCTATCCCAGCACCGCTTCTTGCCAATAGGATACAACCAGTGGCACCGTGTGTTGCCCACTCTATTCAGGTGGTGGCACCACTTCTCTCCCACTGCATAGCCATGGTTCCCTGTAAAAATCCAAAACACATAGAGAATGATAGATCAAGTCAGAAAAAGACCAGATCAAGGTAAAAACTGATAGATTGAAAGTGAGAAAGAGCATAAAAGGTTGAAAATAATTCAAATATAGATAGATCTTGAAGTTTCAAACCCAAATTCACTGAGACAGATAGCAGATCTGATTGAAGAGAGTTGGAAAAGGAGCCTAGATTCGGACAAGAGTTGAAGAACTGAGGAAGAACAGTATCAACTGACACATATATCTATTCCCTAGTGAAGTCACCAGATTTGTCAGCTGGAATATTTCACCTCTTGCAGATAGTAAGGTGTTCCACTGGTCTGAATGGTTTAGATCCAGAACACATGAACGACAAAGGTTGAAGACCCTTCCTGGACACCGTAGATACTTGGAATGTGATTCTTCGATGGTAACCCTGTGTACCTACAATCAAGTTTAAACACGCAAACACATCAAATATTTTAGAATATAATCTCTCGATCCATGTTAGTGACTAAGGAATCTAACAACATACATGTCAAATCAAACAACAACAATAATGTGGGACAGAAATCAGCTTTGCATTAAGATAAAATGGAGAAGTTTACAAATAATTGAGCCTTAGTGTTGACATGCATCTCCATGAAATCAAGCACTTTCATCCCCATAAGCTCCAACTTCTTGCTTTCTATGCTCTCCAATAGCTTGGGCCAAGTAATAAATTCAATAGCATAACAATACCTTAAGAGTTCTCTCCCTCAACCATGGACATGAGCTTGTATTTATAAGGCTCAATGGATAGGGATGGTTAAGAGATTTGTGGGTGAGGTGGCCTCTAAGGTCCTAGGATGGGGGATCTCAAGCTCAACTGACCCACAATGATAGGGATAAGGGAGGATACGAGGCTCATCATCTAGAAGCCTCGAGAATATTTTTTTTTCCCATTTTACCCAGGATACCGTGTTTATCCTTCTATGACAGAGCAGTTTAGGTAAAAAACTCTTATGGACTGAGGGCCATAAGTGGTGGCACCGCTTGTGGACAACAAGGGATAGGTGGTGCGAACAAGGTACCGCTCTTGGACAAAGGGAAATGTGTGGTGTTGAGCATTTTTGTGAAAGATTGACAAATGGTATGAGTTTCCACTCCAAGTGATGGAATTCAGGGAAAGTAGGTATGTTAAGAGTCTTATCACATGATGGTGACAGGATTTTGGTATAACACCTGTAACAACTCTGTTTTTCATGTTTTTTTCATTATCATTGGGAGCATGTTACTAGGTGATGGAAACACATTCTGAAAAACTAAAAGAGGTTTTTGTACAAAACATAATCATTCACAAAAACCTCTCTTAGTTTTTCAACATATATTATAGTTTGAGAGATTCAAATTAATATTTGTGGCCTATTTTTAGGGTTTGAATTATTTAATAATTTCATGTTTTAGTCACAAATTTCCATCATGTATTCCGATAAATTGAAGGGGAATTTTTAAAAACCAAGAGAGGGTTTTGTTCAAAACAGACTCATTTAAAAATATATCTCTCATTGTTTTCATAGGTGTCCTGGATCGAGAGATACGAAGGAGTATTTAAGACCCAAATGTTGAGAAATTTGCCAAATTTCCCCAAATCCGATTTGCTATTTTTGGGTTAATTGTCTTTAAAGATTTTGAGTTATCATGTAACTAATTGATGTAAATGTTTCAAATTTCGACTTATAATATAGTTATGGAACTAATTTACCTTTTTAATGATAAAATGAAGACAAACATGTGGAAATTGAACCCAAGTGATAGAACAATTACACTCACAAAATTGCTAATCAAACATGCAAAATTAACATCAAAGGAGATTGAAATTGGAGCATAACACTAATATGTATTGAATAAGTGTACAATAGCCAACCTTGTGAAGTAATAGGATGCTGAAATATATAATTACATGAGATATTTGAATGCATAAGGATTCCATTCAAAATAGTCAAAAAGTAGGCTTACTAAATCTAGTCAAATCTCCCATAGGTGCATAAAGAAGTTTCCAAATCCACTAAGATTCTCACGAAGTGGAAAAGTCAAGTAGGAAAAATAATAAGGGATGGGAATAAAACTCATACATTCTTTTATTAGGAGAAAGGATGGAGGATGATGTGGGAAAAAAAAAGTCAACTGCAGCTAGTCTAGCTTTTCCTTTTGCCTTAATTCTCAATAAAACAGACAGCTTTACAGAAAAAGCAAATATGTGCTTTGGAGGATCTAGAATAAAGAAGACATGCTAAATATGGTTTTTAAGAGGTTTCCCAAGCACTCCATGACTCATTTTTAGCAACTGTTGACTTCTATGACATGTAGAAGGCAACTAGCATAGAGTGGATTCCAGGAGACTAGATAATAAGACAAAAATGATTTAATTAATGTCTAAGGTAGGTAAATATGGGTTGATTATTATAACACCCCCACTTAAGCCTAAATTTATGAGTAAATATCAGAAAACTATAGGGCCTAGAAACAAGGCTTAGTCACCCTTTACATACTGCTTGTCCATTCAACCAAGGAAAGAGGCAAAAACCCAGTGGGAAAATCCTCCCTTAAACATGGATAGTAAAACAAAATTTGAAAATATTTTCATCAATCATGCTTCACAGCATGATCAGCAATCCCCAATATTTATTTGAGATTGCTAAATGTCTTCTCACAAAATTTTTTGGTGAAGATGTCTGCCACTTGTTCTGAAGATGCACATAAGAGTAGATGAATGGTGCCATCATGCACAAGTTGTCTGATGAAGTGCATATGGATCTCAATGTGTTTAGTTCACTATCTCTGAACTGGATCATTGCAGATTCAAATGGTGCTTTGATTATCACAGTATATAATAGTTGAAAACTCCGATTCGAAGCCACATTCTCCAAGTATTCCCTGCAACCACAAACATTGAGTTGCTGCATTTACAACTTCTCTATACTCAACTTTTGTAGATGAGAGCGCTATGGCACTCTACTTCTTGCTTGACCAATTGATTGGTCCTTCTATAATCATGAACACATATTCTAATGTTGACTTTTGATCTGTGTTTTCACCTGCCCAATCACTATCAGTAAACCCAATCAAATCAAGATCAGATTTAGCTTTGTAGAAGATCCATGAGTTCTTGTTCCTTGAACAAAGTTAAGGATCCTTTTGGCTGCTCTCCAATGGATATCATGAGGCTGATACATGTATCTTGAAGCCACACTAACTGCATAAGATAGATCAGGTCAAGTGTGTATAAGATAAAGCAAACACCCAATCAATTGCCTATACAATGTATTATTTACCATAGGAGAAGAACCTACTTCTTCAAGCTTAACTAACGAAAGGAAGGGAGTCTTGCTTGGCTTGCAATATTTCATGTTGAACTTGTTCAAAAAAAATAAGGCATAATTGTACTGATGTACTTTGATTCCATGTTGGGATTGAGCAATTTCGAGACCCAAAAATTGGCTCAACAATCTCAAATTTGTCATAGAAAATGCATGGTTCATTGCATCCTTCAAGGAGGCAATATCTTTCTTTGAAATTCCTATAATCAGAAGGTCATCCACATACAAGACAATAATCATCAAATAACCATGAATCAGCTTCAAATAAACATTAGGATCATACTTGCATCGAGTAAAACTTAATGAAAATAGAAAGCCATCAATCTTGGCATACCAATCCTTGGGGGCTTGCTTGAGCCCATACAATGATTTCTTTATCCTGCACACAAAATATGGATTAGAAACAAACCCTTCAGGTTGCTGCATTTAAATATCTTCAGTGATATCTCCATTTAGGAAATCACACTTCACATCCATGTGATGTACGTCCTCCCACTGCTTCAAAGCTGCAATGGAAAAAGGTAGCCTTATGGAGTCCATCTTTGCCACTGTTGCAAAGGTTTCATTGTATTCAATACCATGTACTTGTGAGTGGCCCTTAGCTACCAATATTGCCTTATATTTCAAAGGTGAACCATCAGCAGCAAACTTAATCTTGAAAACCCACTTACATTGAACTAGCTTCCTCCCTGGGGGAAGATCAACCAATTCGCAAGTGTTGTTCTTCTGGAGCGAGCTGAATTATTATTTCATGGCTGTTTTCCATCTTGGATCATGTGCTAGATCTTCATATGTCTATGAATTTGATTCAACTATCATATATCACTTCTTAGCAAATAAAGGATCTTTCATACACAGGGCACTCTCAAACTGAGATCTAGTCCTCCTAGTGTCACTAGGATTTCCGGCTAGTTCTCCAGCTGCATGAATGGTATTTGATGCCCATTTTGGTATTATAGGAATGTCAGGATCTACAATAAAATCATAATTATCAGACATATCAGAATCATCAAACTCATTAGTCTCTCCACTTACAATCAATGGATCTGGTGGTGAAGAAGACTCTCCAACTTCAACTGCTACTAAAGGCTCTTCTTGGAACTGAACACTTCTTTCAATGAATTATTTGTTAGTGCTCAAGTTGATCAGCTTGTACCCTTTTGAATATTTATAATACCCAACAAATAGGAACTCTTGTATTTGGGGTTGCAAAGCTTTTCTCTTTTCAGTTGGAATTCTAGCCCAAGCCTTTAAGCCAAAAATTCTGAAATGGGTCACATCTGGCTTGTTCCCACTCCAAGATTCAAAAGGAGTCATACCATCAAGATAATTATGAGGCACCCGATTCTGGATGTAGGATGCACAATTTAAAGCCTTGGCCCAAAAATTTGGTGGTAAAGTCTTAGCCTCCATCATGCAAGTTGCCATCTCCTTCAGTGACCCGTTCTTTCTCTCAGCAACACCATTTTGCTGCGGTGTGTAAGGGATCGAATGATGCATATGAATACCTACATATTTACAATAATGAATGAACTCATACTTGACATACTCACCACCATTTCCATATTTGAGGTCTTGATTCTCCTCCCAGACTGGTTTTCAACCAAGGCCCTAAAGACTTTGAAGAGGTCAAAAACTTTAGACTTATGCTTTAGGAAGTAAACCCAACAATAACTGGAAAAGTCATCTATGAATATTAGTGCATATTTGGCTTGAATTATGGACATATGAGTAAATGGACCAGTAATGTCACTGTGGATAACCTCAAGAGGTGTAGAGGTTCTCTCATGACTAGCTCTCTCAAATTTGTGCTCTGGGTGTTTTCCTAGGATACAACCTTGACAGACTCCCTTGGAAAACTTGATCTTTGGTAACCCTATGACTACATCATTTTCACTCAAATCAGAAAGATACTTGTAGTTAAGATGGCCAAATATTTCATGCCAAAGCTTGCTTGCCTCATTAGCATGAATCATAAGAGTAGAGGAGTTTGAGTAGGGTAGAAAATGGAAACACATGTATACCTTCAAAGTGTGATCAACAACACCTTTTGCTATGACTTTACCATTCAAAATCTCAGTGATTTCAACATCATCAGGGGAGAATATGACATTCTTTGGAGTCCTTGTGTGAGTCATCTAATACACTGACAAGAGATTAGAGGCAAGACCTAGAACATACAACAAATTATTGAACTTACCATGGTCAAGATCAATCCTTCCTTTTCCCAAACTGTCAATGAGAGAGTCATCTCCCAAAACTATTGGTGGACCTTTCGACATGTAAAGAGAGGAGAATGACTCTTTTTTCGAAACCATATGTCTAGAATCTCCAGAGTCTATGATGAAGGTAGGTGAGCTTGATGTGCCAGCAACCAAAGCATGTACTCTCTCTTTGTCCTCTGAATTTGATCCTCCTTTCCTCTTCTTTGAGTAATCAGGAAGAGAGGTGTTATTATTCTCTAGGAGTTGGGTCAACATGTCAATTTTCTTCTTCATACAAGAGCTCTCAGGATGATATCCCTTAATACAGTATGTGCACTTGCTCATTTCTCCTTTGTTCTTCTTCTTCTGGAAGTTCTTCTTGGAGCCTTAGGGCTCCTCTTGAGACTTGTTCTTGTCTCTCTTTTGCTCAGGTGGATTTTTAGATTTTTTCTTGATTTTTGAATCCACCCCTGAATCTCCAGCAACCAAATCTTGGTCTTTGGAAGGTTTGATGGTGCCCATCATCACCAACTTATATTGTTCCTGTGTGAGGGATTCCATGAACTCTGCAAGCTTAGGAATCTTCCAGGCTTGAGCTGTCAACTTGGTGGCATGGAAGGTTGGAACAAATACTAAATAGTCAGGGCCAAGCTTTGAGAGTATGGCCAAAACTAGTTGATCTTCCTTCTTTTCAATTCCACACTATTTTAGCTGCAAAACAAGGGATTTAGACTTGGAAAAATAGATTTGCAAGGATTTGAAGCTATTGGGACTCATAAAGATCAGCTCATTCTCAATTTGATGTCCTCTCATATCATCTATCTTACCAAAAAGCTCTACAATATTCTTCCACACTTCATTAGGTGATTTCAATCCATCAAGCTGGAAGAGGAGGTCTCTTGAAATGCTCAGACACAAAAGACCATAGGCCTCATCCCTCCTGTTGTGCCATTTTATTTTCTTTGCAGCTACATTGGGATCTACCTCAGTTTCCATAGTAACCCTGTAGAGAGATTTCAATCTCAACAATATATCCATATCAGCTTTCCATACAGAGAAATTAAATGGAGTCAAGATGATCTTCTGATATTGGTCCATAGCTCAGAAACTATGCCCTTCAGTCAGCAGAAAATACTCCCAGTCAAGATGTCAAACCTGCGATGGCAATATGGAAGGAGAGAAATTAATATACAAAGGCTCTGATACCATGTGTAAATTGAACCCAAGTGATAGAACAATTACTCACATAATTGCTAATCAAACATGCAAAATTAACATCAAAGGAGACTGAAATTGGAGCATAACACTAAGCTGTATTTAATAAGTGTACAATAGCCAACCTTGTGAAGTAATGGGCTGCTGCAATATATAATTACATGAGAGATTTGAATGCATAAGGATTCCATTCGAAATAGTAAAAAAGTAGGCCTACTAAATCTAGTTAAATCCCCCATAGGTTCTATAAAGTAGTTTCCAAATCCACTAAGATGCTCATGAATTGGCAAAGTCAAGTAAGAAAGCTAATAAGGTATGGAAAGACAACTCATACATGCTTTTATTAGGAGAAAAGAATGGAGTATGATGTGGGAAAAAAACAAGTCAACTACACTTAGTCTAACTTTTCCTTTTTCCTTAATTCTTAATAAAACAGACAGCTTTACAAAAAAAATAGATATGCACTTTGGAGGATCTAGAATAAATTAGGCATGCTAAATATGGTTTCCAAGAGGTTTCCCAAGTGCTCCATGACTCAGTTTTAGCAAGTGTTGACTTCTATGACATGTAGAAGGAAACTAGCATAGAGTGGAATCTAGGAGACTAGATAATAAGACAAAAATGATTTAATTAATGTCTAAGGTAGATAACTATGGGTTGATTATTCTACCAAAACATACTATTTTGAGGTGGTAGTTTTCACTAAAGGAGAGGATTTTGAAGCTTTGATTTCTCAAGCTATAATTTATAACTCTTATGTAAGTGGATGACTGTTATTGATTATATATAAACTGATAAGCCCTTTTACCTGTCATGCTTTTTCATTTCTGATCTAGTTGATTCCTCAGTCTACAATATTATTTCCTGTTTAAAGGTTTATTCATGTAAATGCTTGTAGCCCGTGGGTGGAATTAATATTTCATGTGTAATGTTTATGGCTTATTGGGATGTGTTTGATCGCCAATTTATCCAACTTACATGATTCAGTTCTCTATTAGCTTGTGGATGTTGATTTCCTCCTTGCTGATGAAGTTTTTAAAACCAAAACCCTAAAAACCAATTTTATTCTATTTCATTTTGAGATTGTGTTAGCTTGTTCTTGTGGTAGTCTAGGAACAATTTCTAGCACTAACACTAGGGATGGATTGCCCATTATTTCCCATGTCAGTCGCGTTAAGATGTTAACATCGAATCCTAGGTCGAGGATGATATAGTCCATGTCATAATCACCAATTTGCGTGGACACCCTGAGTTCACGTCCCATTTTGAACTTTGTTTTGACATGTTAGAATAATCAACCCATAGTTAGCTACCTTAGACATTAATTATCTCCATTTTTGTCTTATCTGCCTAGTTTCCATATTCCACTCTATGCAAGTTGTCCTCCACATGTCCTAGATGGTCAAACTTGATAAAATTGAGTCATGGAGCACTTGGGAAACCTCTTGGAATCATTTTTTCTTTATTCCTAGCCTTCCTAGCTCATATCTGCTTTTTCTGCTTTATTGCTACTTTTATTGAGTTTTAAGGCAATTGGGAAAGTTTGACTAGGTGAAGTTAACTTGTTTTTTGTCTGCATCATCCTCCACTCTTTTCTCCTAATAAAAGAATGTATGAGTTTTCCTTCCATCACCTATTAGCCTCCCTAATTTATTTTTCCAATTCGTGAGATCCTAGACAGATTTGGAAGTTGCTTTATGCACCTATGGGGGATTTGCTTAGTATTAGTAAGCCTGCTTTTGACCAATTCGAATGGAATTCCAATGCATTCAAATATATCATGTAATTATTTATTATGGAAGCCTATGACTTCACAAGGTTGGCTATTGTACACTTATTCAATTCATATTAGTGTTCTGCTCCATATTCAGTCTCCTTTGTGTCTAATTTGCATGTGTCATTGGCAATTTTTGTGAGTGTAATTGTTCTAACACCTGGGTTCAATTTCCACATGGTATCAAAGACTTTTTATATCAATTTCTCTCCTTCCATGTTGTTATTGTAGGTTCAAAATCATTGACTAGGAGCTTTCTGCTGACTGAAGGGACAATTTCTAAGTTATGGATCAATCTCAGAAGATCATCTTGACTCCATTTAATTTATTTGAATGGAAATAAGAGATGGAGATACTGTTGAGAGAAAAAGGCTTCTATAGAGTGACTATGGAAATAGAAGAGGATCCCAATGCAGCTGCAGAGAAAATTAAATGGCACAAAAGGAGGGATGAGGCCTATGGTCTCCTGTGTCTGAGCATATCCAGAGACCTCCTTTTCCATCTTTATGGATTGGCATCACCAAATGAAGTATGGGAGAATATTTTTGAGATTTTTGGTAAAATATATGAGATGAGAGGAAATCAAATCGAGAATGAATAGATCTCTTTGAGTCCCAGCAGCTTCGAATCCCTGCAACTCTACTTTTCCAAGTTTAAAGCCCTTGTTTTGCAGCTAAAATAGTGTGGAATCGAAAAGAAGGAGGAGCAACTAATTTTGGCCATAATCTTGAAGGTTGGCCCTGACTATTCAGTGTTTGTTTTGACCTTCCATGCCACCAAGTTAACAGCTTGAGGTTGGAATATGCCTAAACTTGCAGAGTTCATGGAATCTCTCACAAAAGAACAAGATAAGCTGGTGATGATGGGCACCATCAAACCTTCCAAAGACCAAGATTTGGTTGTTGAAGATTCAAGGGTGAATTCAAATGGTAAGAAGAAATCTAAGAAGCCACCTGAGCAAAAGAGAGACAACAACAAGTCTCCAGAGGAGCCCCAAGGTTCGAAGAAGAACCCCCAGAAGAAGAAGAACAAAGGAGAAATGAGCAAGTGCGCATACTGCAGTAAGGGCAATCATCTTAAAAGATCCTACATGAAGAAGAAAATTGACATGCTGACCCAACTCCTAGAGAAGAATGGCATCTGCCTTCCTGATTGCTCAAAGAAGAGGGAAGGAGGATCAAATTCAGGAGATAGAGAGAGAGTTCATGCATCGGTTGCTAGAACATCAAGCTCGCCTAGTTTCATAACTGATTCTCGAGCTTCAAGACATATATTTTCAACCAATGAGGAATTCACCTCACTTGACATGTCGAAAGGTCCACCGATAGTACTGGGAGATGACTCTCTCACTGAAAGTTTGGGCAAAGGGAGGATTGATCTTGACCATGGTAAGTTCAGCAATGTATTGTATGTTCCAGGTCTTGCCTCTAACCTCTTATCAGTGTATCAGATGACCCACACAGGGTCTCCAAAGAAGGTCATATTCTCCCCTGATGAAGTTGAGATCATAGAGATCTCAAGTGGTAAAGTCATTGCAAAAGGAGTTGCAAATCACACTTTGAAGGTATACATGTTTTCACATTTTCTACCCTACTCAAACCCCTTTGCTCTTCTAATTCATGCTAATGAGGCAAGCAAGCTTTGGCATGAAATATTTTTCCATCTTAACTATAAGTATCTTTCTGATCTTAGTGAAAATAAATGGTCATAGGGTTACCAAAGATTAAGTTTTCCAAAGGAGTCTGTCAAGGTTACATCTTAAGAAAACGCCTAGAGCATAAATTTGAGAAAGCTAGTCATGAGAGAACCTATGCACCTCTTGAGTTGATCCACAGTGATGTTGCTGGCCCATTTCCTCATATGTCAATGAGTCAGGACAAATATGCATTGACATTCATAGATGAATTTTCCAGGTTATGCTGGGTTTACTTCCTGAAACACAAGTCTGAAGTTTTTGGCCTCTTCAAAGTCTTTAAGGCTTTGGTTTAAAACCAGTATGGGAGGAAACTCAAGTCCCTCAGATATGAAAATGGTGGTGAGTATGTAAAGTTTGAGTTCATTCAGTATTGTGTAGATGCAGGTATTCATATGCAACATTCTATCCCTTACACACCACAGCAAAATGGTGTTGCTGAGAGGAAGAACAAATCACTGAAAGAGATGGCAACCTGCATGATGGAGGCTAAGACTTTGCCACCAAATTTTTGGGCCGAAGCTATAAAATGTGCAGCTTATATCTAGAATAGGGTGCCTCATAAACAACTTAATGGTATGAATCCTTTCTAAGCATGGAGTGGGCACAAACCAGATGTGACCCATTTCAGGATTTTTGGCTCAAGGGCTTGGGCTAGAATTCCAACATAAAAGAGGAAGGATTTGCAGCCCCAAAGCCAAGAGTGTCTATTTGTTGGGTACTATAAATATTTAAAAGGGTAAAATATAATCAATTTTAGAAAAAACAAATCCTTCATTGAAAGGAGTGTTCAGTTCCAAGAAGAGCCTTTAGCAGCAGTTGAAGTTGGAGAGTCTTCTTCACCACCAAAACCACTGAATGTAAGTGAAGAGATAAATGAGTTTGATGATTCTGATATGTATAATAATGATGATTTAATTGCATATCCTAACATTCCTACAAGACCAAAATGGGCAGCAAAGACCATTCATGCAGTGGGGGAACTAGCTGGAAATCCTAGTGATTCTAGGAGCACTAGATCTCGGTTTGAGAGTGCCCTATGTATGAAAGACCCCTTTTTCGCAGAGAAATTCTATTTGATGGTTGAATCATACCCACAGACATATTAATATGTAGTACATGATCCAATATGGCAAACATCCATGAAAGAAGAATTCAGCTCACTCCAGAAGAACAACACTTGAGAGCTGGTTGATCCTCCTCTAGGGAGGAAGCTAGTTCAATGTAAGTGGGTTTTCAAAACCAAGTTTAATGCTGATGGTTCACCTTTGAAATATAAGGCAATATTGGTAGCCAAGGGCTACTCATAGGTACATTTCATAGACTACAATGAGACCTTTGCACCAATGGCAAAGATGGACTCCATCAAGCTAGCCTTAGCCATTGCAGCTTCAAAGCAGTGGGAGGTACATCACTTGGATGTGAAGTATGCTTTCCTGAATGGAGATATTACTGAAGAGATTTACATGCAGAATCCTCAAGGATTTTTTACTAATCAATCTCTTGTGTGCAAGCTAAATAAATCATTGTATGGGCGTGCGCAAGCCCCTAGGGCTTGGTATGCCAAGATTGATGGATTTATGCTATCATTGAATTTTGTTCAATGCAAGTCTGATCCTAATGTTTATTTGAAGATGATTCATGGTTATTTGATGATTATTTTCTTGTATGTAGATGACCTTCTCATTATAGGAAGCTCAAAGGATGAAATTGCCTCCTTGAAGGATGCAATGAACCATGCATTTTCTATGACTGATTTGGGGTTATTGAGCCAATTCTTGGGTCTCGAGATTGCTCAAACCAAACATGGAATAAAAGTACATCAGTCCAAGTATGCTTTGGATTTACTGGACAATTTCAACCTAAAATATTGCAATCCAAGCAAGACTCCCTTCCTTTCAGGAGTTAAGCTTGAAGAAGCAGATTCTTCACCTATGGTAAATAAGACACTGTATAGGCAACTGATTGGGTGTTTGATGTACCTTACACATACTTGAACTGATATTTCTTATACAGTAAGTGTGGATTCAAGATACATGGATCAGCCTCATGAGATGCATTGGAGAGAATCCAAAAGGATCCTTAACTTTGTTAAGGGAACAAGGACTCATGGGATCTTCTACAAAGCTAAATCTGATCTTGATTTGATTGGGTTTACCGACAATGATTGGGCACGTGACAACACATATCGAAATTCAACATCAGGATATATGTTCATGCTTACTAAAGGACCAATCATCTAGTCAAGCAAGAAACAGAGTGCCATTGCACTCTCATCTACAGAAGCATAGTGTAGAGGAGTTGTAAATGCAACAACTCAATGTTTATGGTTGCAGGGGTTACTTGGTGAGTGTGGCTTCAAATCAGAATATTCAATACTATATATTGTGATAATAAGAGTGCCATTTGAATATGCAATGATCCAGTTCAGAGACAGAGAACCAAACACATTAAGATCCATATGCACTACATCAGATAGCTTGTGCATGATGGCACCATTCACCTACTCTTCTGTTCATCTTCAGAACAATAAGCAGACATCTTCACCAAAGTTTTTTGTGAGAATACTTTCAGCAATCTCAAATCACTACTGGGGATTGCTGATCATGCTGTGAAGCATGAGTGATGACAATATTTTCAAATTTTGTTTTACTATCCATGTTTAAGGGAGGATTTTTGCCACGGGGTTTTTGCCTCTTTCCTTGGTTAAATGGACATGCAGTATGTAAAGGGTGACTAAGCCTTGTTTCTAGGCCCTATTATTTTCTAATATTTTACTCATAAGTTAGAATTAAGGGGGGGTGTTAGAATAATCAACCCATAGTTAGCTAACTTAGACATTAATTATCTCCATTTTTGTCTTATTTTCCTAGTTTCCATATTCCACTCTATGCAAGTTGTCCTCCACATGTCCTAGATGGTAAAACTTGCTAAAAATGAGTCATGGAGCACTTGGGAAACCTCTTGGAATAATTTCTGCTTTATTCCTAGCCTTCCTAGCGCATATCTACTTTTTCTGCTTTATTGCTGCTTTTGCTGAGTTTTAAGGCAATTGGGAAAGTTTGAATAGGTGAAGTTAACTTGTTTTTTGTTGCCATCATCCTCCACTCTTTTCTCCTAATAAAAGCATGTATGAGTTTTTCTTCCATCACTTATTATCCTCCCTAATTGATTTTTCCAATTCGTGATCTCCTAGACAGATTTGGAAGTTGCTTTATGCACCTATGGGGGATTTGCTTAGTTTTAGTAAGCCTGCTTTTGACCAATTCGAATGGAATTACAATGCATTTGAATATCTCATGTAATTATTTATTGTGGTAGCCTATGAATTCACAAGGTTGGATATTGTACACTTATTCAAAACAGATTAGTGTTCTGCTCCATATTCAGTCTCCTTTGTGTGTAATTTGCATGTGTAATTGGCAATTTTTGTGAGTGTAATTGTTATAACACCTGGGTTCAATTTCCACATGACACTGGTAACCTTGTTTTCTGGTGGGTCTTCCTCTAAAATCATTTTTATAAGTGCTTCCAACTCTACAAGTGCATCCTTGTCCTGGATTAGTGCCAAAGAACTTGACAGGAATGGTTTGAGCTTACTAACCTTATCTGCACTCTTGCTTGCAGTCTATTGTTCAAATATCTTCTGGAATCTCTTAGGAATATCCTTTAATTGGCCTGAGGTGGATGGATGCTCTGTTCCTATGAACTCTAGGCGTACATCCATGAATATGCATTTCTGCTTTTGAACATCAAGCGGTTCTTTCTTTTGTGTGGAAGGTCATACCTGTGGTTATGCTTCCGTCGCAGGCTCTGTCTATGTAGCTTGATCTACACCTGTCACAACACCTCTCCTTTTTATCACAACTACACTTGGTTCTCGGGGTTCTGCGACTATCATCTATATGTTGGAATTAGCATTTGGGTTGGGAGCATTCGGCACAGGATTTGGTGTTGGGTTAGTTGATCCAACCGTCTAGGCTTTCCATCTAGCAATAAGTTGCGGACATTACTCCACATTGTGCTCTTGTTTGCAACATGAGCAATTCTTTGCAGGTTTAAGGAAGTATGTAGCAAAGTGGCCCTGCACTCCAAAATTGTAGCATACCGCTGGCCCTCTTCCTTAGCCAAATCCTCCTCCTCCTCGGCCCCTGTAATTGCCACCCCCCCTCAACTGAGGTTGTGGTGGTTGCAAAAGGTAATGCGGTTGTTGATACTACTGTTGATATGGGTTATATGGGGCCGCATTCTGAAACTACGGCGCCATCTGAAACTGCTGTGTAGGCTAAAACTAAGGCGCATCCTGAAACTGTTGTGCAGGATGAAACTGATGTGTAGCTTGGAACTACGCTTGTTCCTATTCAATATTTATTTTCTCCTCAGTATTCATTAGATATGCATCTATCATTTTCTCTCTTAGAATTTGGTAGGCCCTACAATCATTTTCATCATGGCCTATAGATCTACAAAATTTGCAATACAAACTAGTTGGGGTACATACCATCTTGTGTAGGAACATGCAATATATGTCATGATGTCCCCTTGTCTAACATATGTTGCACTAGGGAAGCCCCTGGGTACTCAATGGGTTTGGTGCACCATATGAGATGTAGTTCATGTAAGACAGACAATCGTCTTTGGTATGTCCATTGGTCCGACATTGCGTACACTAGAGATCTTCCTACACCTCTTTTCCTCTTTTTATGTCCTGGAGTTGAATTGTCAGATTAGACAATTGTGACTGAATCTGTATCATTTTTGCAACACCATCTCCAATAGGTGAAGCCTCTAGCTTCATTGCCAATTCCAATTCCTTCATTTGTGTCGCAATCTTTTGCTACATGAGTGGTCCCCTAATGTGTGGCAGTAGCGCAGTAATAAACCACTCTTTTATGATGCACATCCGACATCTAGAAGCTTACTTTTTCCATCAACGTTTTTAACCACTGGTCAAAGTCCCATACTATTTCTAGTGGAGCCTGATTAATCTCCTTGATCTTGGTTATACATTGGGACTTAGATTGTGGATTTTTGAATTTTGATATCATTACGCGTCGAATCTCCTCAAGAGTCCTTTGCGGCTACCCCACTGGTACTACATAGTACTTCATATACCAATCCAACACGTGGCCCCATAGAGTCATAATCATTTGTGATTTTTGTATGTCATCATTGTTAACGAGGCAAACCGTCCATGCTACCTCGCAGAGGAACCAGTGCTATTCTAGATCCTCTGTTCCATTCCCATTGAATGTGGGTTTTATAACGTCTATCCCCACCATTAGGGTGGCATTGGGGTTGTTCACTAGATTCCCCATATTTGCTAGATTTACCAGGGTCACTAATGGGCCTCCTTGCACACCAGTCCCAACACTAGGACTACTAGTGTTCACAAGCTGTTCAGGCGAGGAACTTCTAGGTCTCACTTTAGGTGATCTTCTTGGAGTGTCATAGTCACATCCTATCCTTAGCGTCTCTACAAACTCTTCTGATTCTTCTCTCTCATAAATAATACTATACTCCTCCTCTTCATCGTAGTACCCTTCATCTAGGTGTGATTCACATCCATATTCACCTTCCTTGGGTAGGGTATAAGCCCTCTTGCCTCCTACTACCTTCCTCCTCTTCCCTGATCGAAACCTCCTTCCACTTCTTAAGAATCTAGTGTCCAACTTGTTTTCTGAGCTTCCCAGGAACATTTCTACTTACTACCTTCCATATTACTCCTAAATTTTATACAACATATCCCCTTTATGGACTACGCGACTCAATAACTGAGTTGTAAAATAGCCTTTTCATAAAGGATCATTTTAATCCATAGGTTTATAGACATAAGGTACCTTGCCCAATGTTAGAAAACATGACCACAGAGCAATAATAGATATACAGTTAAATCAATAAACAAGATGCAAAACACATTAAAACATTACAGAGAGACATAGATATAACATGGTTCAACCAAATGATGGGCTACATCCACAAAGAAATTGCTAGTCCTTTTATTACAGTCCATAAAGATGAAAAGATACACCCTACAGCAAAACCACTGCACTTCCTCTTCATGCTCTCATAGTCTCTCTTCCATTACAATACAATACCATACACAGTCATTTTACAATGCTTTCTTTTATAGGGGAAATACAATGGGAAAATTCTAGGGTTAACCCAATATCATGGGTCCGCAATACTGTTGGCCAAACACATCCCAAATTTTTTTCTCTAGGGCTCCGCCCCCAAATCCCCAAGGCAAGGGAAATGAGTGTACAGTACTCTGGGTTACATTCACAACTAAATAATATCTCTAGATCTAGAATATTAGGATCCACAACCAACAATATCCCACTTGGAGACTGATCAAAACAACTCCACCGCTACTACACTTGCTGGACTATGCTATGGACCTTGGACTTGCAAATTTCTTATTTTCACCTTCATGCTTGAAGGCCAACAGAAACCGAGCAAGAACTCAGTTTCTCTCTGGTTGCTCTCTTTGTCAACATGTCTGTAGGATTCTGGCTAGTATGTATCTTTTCCAATTTTAACAATTCTTCATCTAGAACAGATCTTATGAAGTGGTACTTAAGATGTATATGTTTAGTCCTCGAATTAAAGGATGAGTTATTTGCAAGATGAATGGAACTCTGTCTGTCACTGTACATCCTACTATTCTCCTGCTTCTTACCCAATTCTTCCATGAACCTTTCCAACCAAATCATCTCCTTACTAGCCTTTGTAGCAGCAACATACTCTGCTTCCGTTGTTGAAAGTGCAACAACCTGTTGCAATTTTGAAATCCAACCTACTGCTGTTCCACCCATAGTAAATACATACCTTTTGGTGCTCCTCCTACTGTCTTTATCACCAGCCATATCTGCATCAACATTGTAATGTCCCCTTTTTTGGCTCTTGACTAGTTTTGATGTCTAGACCTCCAAATTGACCCAAATGCTTCCAAATTTTCTCTGAAGGTACATGAATGATAATATAACTTAAATATAATTCTCATCTATGTTTTGTGACCTCCCAATTACTTCTTAAAACTTTTTTAATGTTCTGTTCAAAGTAGGAGTCTTTACTAGCAAATTGGGGCTCCAATTCCCCTTGAGTAATTGCCAGAAATGGCTTCACAAATGATCCCAAAGTCACTTGAATTTATGAACAGAGGCTGGGTATGTGTAAGGTAAATTTTCAAAGTCTCATATGCATCAGGGTTCAATTTATACATGCTGTTATGACTCTTTCCAAAACAACTCCCAACTCACAATTTCGACCCTTGGGGAAAATGCACCAAATCTTCTCCCAATGCAATAAAAATGAGTAAAATGGATTCCAATTCTTAATTACTGAAAATTATACTTGAAATACACATTAATTACAGTCCATCCATCATACATTTATTATATATACATTCCTCCATTCGAAATAATAAGCATTACCATGGCATATATCAAAATGGAGTGGAAATGGTCATTGTTTGCTCATTAAAAGTCATTTTGACAGACAAATATTGGGAATTTCGACTTGAAAATTTTTGAGAATGAATAATAGAGAATATTTAACTAATTACAATCACAAATGTACAATCAAAGTCTCTCCCAATTCGAAATCATCAGCATTGTAATGGTTCACAACAAGATAGTGGGGAAATGACACTACTTCTTCATTGTTCAACATTTTTACATGAATTATTTTGGGTATTTATACCTGAGAGTATTATAAACATTAAATACAGAGCATATACATCATAACATAATATAATGAGCATTATAATCTTCCCCAAAGATATCAATAGCTCACCCAAAGTGCAATCCCTCCATTGGCATGAATATGGTGTGAAAACTGGAAATAGTTGAGAGAGAGTGTTGCAAAAGAAGAATCTACATTATTTCCTATATATTACACCTAAAAATAATACTCCATTAAATCTCCATGAAATACCTGAGTGGCGTCTCCAAACACCACCTAGGATGGGAATCTTTCACCCTCGAAATTGGCTTAAGCAAGAAAACTAGTCATCCACTAGCTCTCACAATTCACAAATGACAATTTCACAAATGAGCAAAAAATTATTCTCATGGATGATCCCCATATTTTATAAATATTATTGGTATTATAAGGTTCCAAATCCATCCATAAACCAAATCCAAGTCGAATTGGTGTGGCTGCTCATGCTATGCCATGTGGCCTCTCTCTTCACCTTCCCTCTTCTCCCAAATTTGAGTAGGAGCCTCTTGGCCTTCTCCAACTCCCAATTTTGACCTCCAAGATGCTCTATTCAGGCATGAAATGCCATTATGTTAGTATTTCATCCTTCATATCTGACTTGGGTCATAACTGTGATAGAATCTCCATCGTTGGTGTCATAGTTGTCATAAATGTAAGGGGGATCTAGCCAAGTGTCCATGAAACTCCCATTTGGCTCTTCCTCTCCCATGTAAGTTATAATTCATCCAAAATTAGACCTATTAAGTGCATTTAAAATTATATTAGCCTTATAATCCATCCAAAAACATTATGCTTCCCATATATTCGAATTTGTAAGAGAAAGATACCATTTAACATAGGAATTCTATCTAGTGTGGGCCCCATAGTCTCCATGTGTCTTCATGCTCTATTGCCACTTCCATTTTATATTTTATTTATTTAATAATATAAATTATTAAATATTTATCCTCTTATAATGTCTAAACATCATTTATTATCCCCCTTATTCCAAATCTCAAAGCTTCCACCCCCAACCTAGGAAACTCGTGATTTTCCTCCTTGGCAATTATTTGACTTTTAGCATCCATTTGACAACTTTCATGAATATGGAAAATATGATTTGGCCATTTTGAACCAATTCCAAATTTGGGACATTACAAATCATCCCTCCCTAATATTGCTTGTCCTCAAGCAATTCCAAACATGGTTGTTGAAGAACCTGCTTTCTGTATGATTATTTGAAGTTGCCACTAAGATGCCCACTTTGAGTCTTTGAGATACCATGAATATTTCAGAGAGAAACCACCATGATTTCTGTTGCACTACTCTAATTAACACCACCTTATTAATTGGGGAATCCATCTCCCATACTGCTTGTTTCCCAAATAATTTGAAATCAATCGGACTAAAAACTATACCAGGGTCCCATTGCTTACATTGCACTACAATAATTAAGAGTGCTCTCCAACCCATACCATTTGGAAAGAGAATTCATGGATCCCATTTTCTTGTATTCATTCTTCCAAACATCATGAGTGCATAATATATATCATTAAAGTATATAACAACATAATAATAATGTAAATCAAGGAAGTGCCTCACCAAGAAATCATGAAAGTTCTTATACCTCCCAGTGAGTAGACTACCATTTGCCAAGTGCATACATGCTTCAAGTGACCAATAAAATATGCTCCAATGACATAGGTGAGGATCCCATGTCCTATAATTCTTCTCCCAAATAATGTAATATGCATTAAAATAATAATCAGCCATTTTTTCTTTCATCCAAGAAGTGAATGAAGAACCTCCACCAAAATATGAACCAAATAAGGAGCAAATAAAACATGAAGACTTCAAGTGTCTCAAAGAAGTCTCATAAATACACCTATGAATATGTATATCATCATGAAATAACAAAGGATGTTGCTGCCAATAATAATTTTCCTCAATCATATCCCTCTTCACCCAAGTGTTGGATGAAGTTCCTCCAACATCAAATGAACCAAGTGTTGAGCAAGAAAAACCATGAGTCTTCAAGTGACTCAAATGAACATCATAGGTGCACCAAATGTAGATGTGTATAATAATATTGTAAACAAGGATGCTATTGAAAATTTAAATAAGATGTTTCTCTAATAATTCCATCATCAAAAGGAGAAATTGAATTTCCATGATCTTCATGTGGCACCATAAAAGAATAAACCTTTCACCAATACTTCATTAGGATGACTGCTGCAAAATTTGGAAGTGTAGGATGTAGGAGAAAGAACTAACTCACCCAAATGATCAGTAAGTGAAAAATTGTCATAATGTGAAGTATCCATAGGGGTAGGATTATTCAGCGCCCTAGAAAATGCAAAAAATTCTTCATGGTTTGGTTCCAAGGTGGTGGAATTATGCACTTCTTCAAAAATTGTGTAGCCATTTTCAAGAGGCAACTCAAGTTCCTCTTCCACCATTACTAGTGATTGGATCTCATCATTATAATCCTCAAGCACATCAAGAACCTACAATTTTTCATGTTTCTCATGATCCATCATGTCATGAGAATTCTCCAAGAAATCTACCTTATGAAAATATGAAACATCGGAGGAAAAACAAGTGTCTTGCAACTTTTCAAGAAGTTGCTTATTTTGAATTGTGAGCTTATCAATAACTTGATTATTCTTCAAGTAGGATTCATGCAACCATTCAATAATCTCAATGGAGTTTTTTCTATCAAAAATCAAAGACATGAAATTACCTTTGATGTTTCACATTGCTCTTTGAATCTTCTCCATGTCTTCAAGGAATGATGGCTCCTCCAAGGAAGTAGCTCTCCAACAAGAATTTGATACCAATGCTTGAGTGTCATGGAGTATTCTAAGGGCCTCTTTGATATTCTTTTCATTCATCTTTAAGGACCCTTCAAGAAAAATAGGCTCTTGTAAATGAACCTCATCATATTCTTACTTCTTGCTTGGACCAAATTCATGAAGCTCAAGTGGTGATGGGGAAGTTGATCTTGTTTCTTCGTCAACTGCTACAAGGTATTCATTTTCAGGTTTAATGGAAGTTTGGCTTGCAGCAACACTTTCAAAGTTGATCTCTATGTCACCAACATAGAGGTGTGAACACCCATCAATAGGTACTCCTTCATAGTTCAAGCATCCATCAGTAGATGCTCTTTGGTCCATGTCCATAGTAGAATTTGTTTTAGAATGATATTCAATAGTTTCAAGGTACTCTTCTTCCTTCTCATGTGATGTTTCCTCATCTTTTTCAAAGTCATTTGGGAGTGAATTTTGATCCTCTTCATGTATTGCCTTTTCTTCTTCACCACCCATAGAAATTTGTAGCTCCTTGGTATCGTCCCTACTTGTGCATTGATTATTATTCCTTAATGAGTTCTTATTTGAATTATTTTTTATAAATTCCTTCAACCAATCATTAAGGTCTTCACAATGAATAGGTTTATGTGCCAATTTGAATGCTTGCTTAACCTACCTAGATATATCATCAACACATGGATTAATGAATTTATTCAATTCATATATACCATCCATAACTTCAATAGGTTCCAATACCATGATATAATACCACTTTGATGTCCCTTTTTTTGAAATTTTATTAAAATGCCCAATTTTCCAAATTTTTCACAATTTTGGCTCTTGACTAGTTTTGATGTCTAGACCTCCAAATTGACCCAAATGCTTCCAAATTTTTTCGCAGGGTATAGGAATGATAATATAAATTAAATATAATTCTATTTTATGTTTTTTGAGCTCCAAATTACTTCTACAAACTTGTTTAATGTTCTGTTCAAAGTAGGAGTCTTTACTAGCAAATTGGGGCTCCAATTCCCCCTGGGTAATTGCCAGAAATGGCTTCACAAATGATCCCAAAGTAACTTGAATTTATGAAAATAGGATGGGTATGTGTAAGGGACCTTTTAAAATTCTCATATGCATTATGGTTCAGTTTATATATGCTTTTATGACTCTTTCCAAAACAACTCCCAAGTCACAATTTCGACCCTTGGGGAAAATGCACCAAATCTTCTCCCAATGCAATAAAAATGAATAAAATGGCTTCCAATGATTAAGTAATGAACATGAGAATTGAAATAAAAATTAATTACAGTCCATAAATCATACATTTATTAGATATACATTCCTCCATTTGAAATAATAAGCATTACCATGGCATATATCAAAATGGAGTGGAAATGGTCATTGTTTGCTCATTAAAAGCCATTTTGACAGACAACTCTTGGGAATTTAGACTTGAAAATTTATGAGAATGAATAAAATATAATATTAAAATGATTCCAAACAAATGTAAAATGAAATTCTCTCCCAATTCGAAATCATCAGCATTGCAATGGTTCACAACAAGATAGTGGGGAAATGACACTATTTCTTCATTGTTCAACATTTTTACATGAATTATTTTCGGTATTTAGACCTGAGAGTATTATAAAAATGAAATATATATAATATAAATCAGAACATAATATAATTATAATTATAATCTTCCCCAAAGATATCAATAGCTCACTTAAAGCGCAATCCCTCCATTGGCATGAATATGGTGTGAAAACTGGAAATAGTTGAGAGAGAGTGCTGCAACATAATAATACACATTATTTTATATATATTACACATTAAAATAAGACTCCATTAAATCTCCATGAAATACCTGAGTGGCCTCTCCAAAAACCAACTAGGATGGGAATCTTTCACCCTCGAAATTGGCTTAAGCAAGAAAACTAGTCATCCACTAGCTCTCACAATTCACAAATGAGCAAAAACTTCTTCTCATGGATGATCCATATATTCTATAAACATTATTGGTATTTTAAGGTTCCAAATCCATCCATAAAACAAATCCAATTCGAATTGGTGTGGCTTCTCATGCTATTCCATGTGGCCTCTCTCTTCACCTTCCCTCTTTTCCCAAATTTGAGTAGGAGCCTCTTGGCCTTCTCCAACTCCCAATTTTGACCTCCAAGATGCTCTATTTATGAATGACATGTCCATATGTCAGTATGTCATCCTTGAGATCTGAATTGGGTCATATCTGTAATAGAATCTTCATCATTGGTGTCATAGCTGTCATAAATGTAAGGGGAATCTAGCCAAGTGTCCATGAAACTCCCATTTGGCTCTTCCTCTCCCATGTAAGTTACAATTCATACAAAATTTTACCTATGAAGTATATGGAAAATTATATTTTCCTTATAATCCATCCAAAAACATTAGGCTTCCCATATATTCAAATTTGCAAGAGAAAGATACCATTTAACATAGGAATTGTAGCTAGTGTGGGCCCCATAGTCTCCATGTGTCTTCATGCTCTATTGCCACTTCCATTTTATCTTGTATTTATTTAATAAGATTAATTAATAAATATTTATCCACTTATAATGTCTAAACATCATTTATTATCCCCCTTATTCCAAATCTCAAAGCTTCCACCCCCAACCTAGGAAACTAGTGATTTTCCTCCTTGGCAATTATTTGATTTTTAGCATCCATTTGACAACTTTCAAGAATATGGAAAATATGATTTGGCCATTGTGACCCAATGCCAAATTTGGGACATTACAAACATATCTCTGTAGAACAGTTTCTGAACCTCCAGAACATAATGCATGAGAAGTGGTACCTCTCAAATGCCTGAGAATCCACTGTTGTTGAAATATTGTAACTTCAAAGAATATTATATATGTATATTTTTGTCGTCCCCAATGGTCCTACTGGGATAACCACTTGTATTACATTGTACCCTGATTCTCCTAATCGGAATAACTAATAAGAGTCATGAGGTAGTCCCCTCTAATTGTAAAGGTGGGTCATCAGCACCCCAGTGTGGTTACTTGATCCTACATGTGTAACTCAAGCCTACATGATTTAACTCAAGCCTACATGTCGAATGAGTTAAATTAAGTGAACGAATGAATATAAATAGAGGTGTAGTGTTCCTCATTTGAGACACACACACACTCACTTGTGTAGTGCATTAGTGGAGAGAGAGAAGCAGCTGGAGAAGGAGGAGGATCAAGCTTTGATATCCTTGTTGGTTTTACCTTTTATATTTTTGGGGCATCTATATTGAGGAAGATTTTGCTGGTTTTTTCCCTTTAGGGTTTTCCCAAGATAAATATTCGTGTTCCTTTTGTATGGTTGTGCTTGTCTATCTTTCAGTGATCCTGTTTATATGTTTTTGTTATGAATTTGAAATGAAATACTAATGATATAGCTTAGCATATGAAAATTTAACATGGTATCAGAGCCACCCTAAAAGAATAAATTGTGCAAATACAGAAGCTAGGGATTATTAATTTTTGGGTCTCTATCCACAATCGATCAGCAAAAGAAGGCTAGATTGACTCTCCATTGAAGGGCGCATCTTTCTGTCGAAGCGGAATTCGATTCCGAGCATTTTTCAGTTTTGGTGTGGAAAATTAGGGATTTATACATAAGAGGAATTTTTGAGTGAGCCTGGAATAGGATTTTTATCCTCATAAAAATAAAATTTTAGAGACCTGGATTAAGAAATTTGGTTGGGTGAAACTCTGGGAAAGTCAAACACTGGTTTGACCCTGAGCTAGAAAAACCCTAAATACTAAAACTGCTAAGTTTTGGTACTTTCACTATATTCAGAGATTGGAGAAGGCTCAAGAGTTTAAAATTTTAGAGGCGCAATATACAATCCTGATGTACATGGTGTCCAAAATTCAGCCTCTTATTCGCTATATTCTGGGCGATATGATCCCTCCAAGTTAGGGTTCCAGCCTCTTCCAAAATTCATCCCTAAACAGGACACCTGGGGAACATTGCTATATCTTTGGCTACAAAAGTCCAAATGGAATTTATGAAGATGTTCCAGAAATAGAATGGAATTTAATTTCTATTATCTGAATATTAGACTCAGAAGATGAACCAGTGACACGTGGCAGTCCGTACAACTTTGCTGTTCTGAACAATCCTGTAACAGGTCACCGTGGGAAACGGATCATAAATCCCAATTGGTGAAACCAATTCTAATGAAACCTATGGTGTTGGATCAGGGACATTAAATTTTATCTCATTAAGAAATTTCAGACACAAATGAGGAGTAATTTTAGAGATATCATAGAAACAGTGACAGGCATTTCTGCAGAAGAAATTGGAAAACTAGGGCTTCCTGTTCCGGGAGCTTCCCTCCACTGTTTTCAGAAAAGGAGTACATTAGACAGATCCATTTGAAGAGATATATATTTTTATCCAATCAAATGTTAAATATTTCAAGTTTTGAAAATTAGGGTTTCTCTGACAAACCCTAAATCAGCCAACTCTGGAAGCAGGATGGACACCTCAAATCGGTAAGATCTAATCTTTTGCTATTTGCATTTGAGGTTCTCATTTCAAAGTGATCTATCACATCAGCTTGATGATAATCTTGGTAAATTTGACAAATTCCAAGCATGGAAGTATTTTATCTCTCTGAAGAAAATGAATTGGACACCTACATGAGTAGAGAGGTTCCAGTTCCATACGGAGTTGAGACTCAAAGCCTTACACAAGAAGAACTTGATCAAGGCCAAGAAGATCATTGTTGATTCAATCACGGATCAACTTGTACCACAAGTGTCTTCCCTAAAGAAACCAAAGATTTTTTATTCCTTGATCAAGCTATTTGAAGATAAGAACTGAAATAAGAAGATGGCTTTGAGATAACAGTTGAAGAATGTGAAGATCTAGAATGCAGAACAACTTGAAGCGGTAGAAGAAGAAGTGGAGAATGCAGAGGTGGTGATAGCCACCTTGAATGGACTCCCAGGATCATGGGATTCATTCATGCAAATAATGTATGCCAAAAGGAATTAATTGCTTTCAGCTCAACTCATAAGAAGAGAAGAAGAAGATGGGAGCAATTGGAGATCAAGTTCTCACCATTCAAAGAATATCCCTCAAGCGATGAGGAATATGAAGAACTCAATTCTTGAAGAACCTCTTATTCATCTTATCATTTGGATAAGAAATGATTATTTCATGAATGAAGAAGATGATAAACCAGAATGATCATGATGGAGTCTACCTAAGAAACAAATAAAAGATAAGTATTCAATTGTCATTTCATGATATTGTTTTGTTATACATTTGATTCAGTTGATGTGTTATGCATGATAGATTGTTTGCATTAATGATTGTATACTACTAATATGCATGTGATGGGTAAGTAGCTCACGGTGCTATACAACTCTCCATTGCTACTTATCAAACCTCTTTGCTGACATATTGGATTAGTGCACAATCTCAATGATGTCATGGTAGAGATGGAAGCCATCTAGAAAGTTTATGTGAGATATGGATGAATGTTGTATTGACTAAATAGTTGCATGATGCATAAGAATTTGTCCTTATGCATATGTTTTATGAAATAGTTCTAACCATGCAACTGGTGCATTTGAATTGTAGGAAAGGTCCTGTAAAAACTCCTACAAGAAAAGAAGAATGAGACTTGTTCCAAAGAACAAGTGATGAAAATTCAAGATTCACTCCAATAAACATGAATCTAAAGCTCCCAGGGTCAGAGACACCATGACAGAAGAAAGAGCTTCAAAGAGCAGTAGATCCACCTTGAAGGATGAATACCACCATGGGTACAAGAGATAACTCAAGATGAAGAAAAGAATGGTATGAAAGAAGCTATGATCAAAGAATAGCAGTTGATCATGGGGAATGATGTATACAATATGATTTCGAGACATAAAGGGAATTATCTAGTATCTTCCATATGGATCTACAAGAACAAGTGTATAAAGCAAGGTTCATGATTTTCCTCAGAAAGAATAAACTATGACATGACGTACTCTATTGACCAGTATATATCAAGCATAGAACCACCTGTACAGAATGAAGAGGGAAGATGATACTCCACTTCAGGGGGAGTGACTATAGAAAATTATATCTGAGTTCGACATGGTACGACATGATGGATAGCTTCGTGATGGATCGAGACTTTACCAAGAGTAAAGTGGGTTCCAACCTTCAAGGTTGAATGCAGAAAACTAGGATATGTTGATGACCTGAGAAGACAAACTCATAGAAGATGTTATGATACTAGAATGATATAGTACTCAAACCAAAAAGCAAGAACGTGGTATCTTCCAAATGGATTTGCAAGATAAGATATGTTGATGATAGAAGTAAGGTAAGATTTGTGGCTAGAGGCTTCTATCAGAAAGAGGGAATTAATTCTGAAGAGACACTTACTCCAAGCAGTAAGGTACACTTCCTTCAAAACTATCATGGTAGTTTCTTCCATGATGAAGTAAAGACAAGCCTTCCTTAATGGTATGATTGAGGAAGAGTTTTACATCAAATAGTCACAAGGATTTGAAGTTTAAGATAGATGGAATCAAGTATGCAAGTTGAAGAAGGCCCTCTATGGCCTGAAGCAAGCTCCCAGAGCTTGGTATGGAAGAATAGATATTTTCTTGATGAGCATGGGCTTTTCCAAGAGTAAAGTCGATCCTAACCTTTCCTACAAGGTTGCAAAAGATGAACCTGTCATTCAATTACTATATGTGGATGACTTATTCTTGACAGGGAATGAGAAATAGATCATGGAAAGAAAGAAGAAAATAGCAGAAGAATTTGAGATGAAAGACCTTGGGTTAATGCATTATTTCCTAGGTTTGGAAGTATGGCAAAGTTCAGAAGGAATATTTCTCAACCAGGGAAAGTATGCAGTAGAGATATTGAAGAGATTCAATATGTTGGAATGCAAAGTCATGGCCACACCCATGGACTCCAACCTGAAGCTATTAGCTGATGAATCATTAGAGTTAGTGGATGTGACTCACTACACATAGATCATTGGGTCATTGATGTACTTAACAAATACCAGACTAGACATTTGTTTTTATGTGAACACCTTAATTCAATATCTTGTTCAACCAAGACGGGTTCACCTAGTAGCTGCAAAACATGTGATGAGATATCTAAAAGGGACTATAGACTTTGGTCTATACTATGATGGTAGCTATGAGTATAGATTGTATGGCTACACAGATGCAGATTGGGCTAGAAGTATCTCAGAAAGGAAAAGCACATCAGGTAGATGCTTTTGTTTGAGGTCTGTTATGATTTCATGGTTTAGCAGGAAACAGTCCAGTGTTTCTCTTAGCATGGTTGAAGCAGAATACATAGCAGATTGCTCTACTAAGTTGTGAAGCCATATGGCTTCAGAAGCTGATATCAGGTCTCTTTGACCTGAAGATGGAAACTACAATGATTCTATGTGATAACCATACTTGTGATGACAAAGAACCCTGTGTTCTGACGTAACATGTAGAAATACGGTATTTCTACATACAAGATAAGATGCAAATGATGATACTGTAGATGTAGATGATGATGATTTCAGTATTCCCATACTGAAGATATAGATGATATTTCAGTATTTACATACTGTAGATACATATGATGGTGATTTCATATTTCTATACTGAATATAGAGATGATGATGCTTTCAGTATTTCTATACTGAAGATATAGATGATGATGCTTTCAGTATTCACATACTGGAGATGCAGATGGTGATAGTTCAATATTCACATACTAAATATGTAGATGATGATGTACTGACGAAGCCTCTGCCTTGAGTAGAGTTTGAACATTTTCAAGACAAGCTTGGTGTTGTTTGAAAAGACCTTCCTCGAAAGGGGGAGTAGTGATGTTGCAGTGGGATTGTATCATCCCTGGGAATTTTCCCTAAAGTGATCCAGAGACCTCGGTCCTCGAGAATGAAGAGGGATTGTATCATCTCGAGACATTTGTCCACAATAGATTCAGTGACCTCAGTCCTCAAGAACGTGGTGGGATTGTATCATCCCTGGGCACTTACCCTAAAGTGATCTGGAGACCTTGGTCTTCGAGAATGAAGAGGGATTGTATCATCTCGGGACATATGTCTATAATAGATCCGGTGACTTCGGTCCTTGAGAATGTGGTAGGATTGCATCATCCTTGGACATAGTCCTAAAGTGATAGGGACTGATTCTCCAGTAATAAATCCAGTGGCTTCGGTCCTCGAGAATGTGGTAGGATTGCATCATCCTTGGACATAGTCCTAAAGTGATAGGGACTGATTCTCCCATAATCAATCTGGTGGCTTCGGTCCTTGAGAATGTGGCAGGATTACATCATCCTTGGACATAGTCCTAAAGTGATAGGGACTAATTCTCCCGTAATCAATCCGATGGCTTCGATCCTCAAGAATGTGGTAGGATTGCATCATCCTTGGACATAGTCCTAAAGTGATAGGGACTGATTCTCCCGTAATCAATCCAGTGGCTTCGGTCCTCGAGAATGTGGTAGGATTGCATCATCCTTGGACATAGTCCTAAAGTGATAGGGACTGATTCTCCTGTAATCAATCCGGTAACTTCGGTTGTCGAGAATGTGGTGGGATTGTATCATCCCTGAACTTTAAGTCCAAAAGTGATCCAAATACTTTTTGTCTTTGAGTTGTGGATTGCAGGTTGTTGCTGATGATGATGATGATGGCATACTGATCAAAGGATCAGAGTATGATGACGTACGAATTGAAAGATCAGAGTATGATGATGACGTACTGATCGAAAGATCAGAGTATGATGATGATGACATACTGATCAAAAGATCAGAGTATGATGATGATGACGTACTGACCTAAAGATGAGAATATGTTGATGATATTTCTGATCGAAAGATCAGAATATGATGATGATGTTTCTGATCGAAAGATCAGAGTATGTTGATGATGTTTCTAATCGAAAGATCAGAGTATGATGATGATGTTTCTGATTGAAAGATCAGAGTATGTTGATGATGTTTCTGATCGAAATATCAGAGTATGATGATGATGTTTCTGATTGAAAGATCAGAGTATGTTGATGATGTTTCTGATCGAAATATCAGAGTATGATGATGATGTTTCTGATCGAAAGATTAGAATGTGATGATGATTCTGATCGACAGATCAGAATATGATGATGATGATGTCACTGCTGATCGAAAGGTCAAAGTGTTGATGATGATATTGCTGATCGAAAGGTCAAGATGCTGAAGATGTTGTTGCTGATTGAAAAGTCAAAGTGCTGAAGATGTTGTTGATCGAAAGGTAAAAAATGCTGAAGATGTTGTTGCGGATCGAACAATCAAAGTGCTGAAGATGTTGCGGATTGAAAGGTAAAAAATGATGAAGATGTTGTTGCTGATCAAACAATCAAAGTGCTGCAGATGTTGTTGATCGAAAGGTAAAAAATGCTGAAGATGTTGTTGCTGATCGAACAATCAAAGTGTTGAAGATGTTGCTTATTGAAAGTTCCAAGTGCTGAAGATGGCGTTGCTTATTAAAAGATCAAAATGCTGAAGATGTTGCTGATCAAAGTAGTCAAAGAATTAATGATGATGAAGAATGAAGATTGAAGATGAAGACTACATGATGTTGAAAAGCTTCCAATGATTTATAGATGTGTTACCATACTGATGTTGATTATGTCCCCTATCTCTACTCTTGTTGTTGTTGATGTTGTTGTAGAATACCCTTCTCGTTAAGGGGGAGTGTTGAAATATGGTAACTTCGAAGAATATTCTATATGTATCTTTTTGTGGTCCCCATTGGTCCTACCAGGAGAACCACTTGTATTACATTGTAACCTGATGATCCTAATTGGAATAACTAATAAGAGTCATGAGGTAGTCCCCTCTAATTATAAAGGTGGGTCATCAGCACCCCAGTGTGGTTACTTGAGCCTACATGTGTAACTCGAGCCTACATGATTTAACTCGAGCCTACATGTCGAATGAGTTAACTTAAGTGAACGGATGAATATAAATAGAGGTGTATTGTTCCTCATTTGAGACACACACACTCTCACTTGTGTAGCGCATTAGTGGAGAGAGAGAAGCAGCTGGAGAAGGAGGAGGATCAGGCTTTGATTTCCTTATTGGTTTTACCTTTTATCCTTTTGGGGAATCTATATTGAGGAAGATTTTGCTGGGGTTTTCCTAGGATAAATCTTTGTGTTCCTTTTGTATGGTTGTGCTTGTCTATCTTTCAGTGATCCTGTTTATATGCTTTTGTTATGAATTCGAAATGAAATACTAATGATCTAGCTTAGCATATGAAAATTTAACAACTGTACTACTTTCCAATGCTCTTTACCTGGATTAGTCATATACCTGCTCACAACTCCCACTGCATGTGAAATATTTGGTCTTGTGCACACCATGGCATACATCAAGCTCCCAACCGCTGATGAATAGGGAATCTTGGACATGTAGTCTATCTCTTCCTATGTCTCTGGACACATATCCTTGCTTTGTTTGAAATGGTTGGCCAAAGGTGTACTGATTGGTTTTGCATTTTGCATTCTAAACCTCTGCAACACCTTTTCTATGTACTCACCTTGATAAAACATCAATTTGCAATTTTTTCTATCTCTTGTTATTCTCATACCAAGGATTTGCTTTGCAGCACCCAAATGCTTCATCACAAATGATTTAGCTAGTTTTATTTTGAGCACATTTATATCCTGCATGTTAGACCCTACAACAATCATGTCATCCACATACAATAACAAGATAATATATCTTCTGTTATATAGCCTCTTGAAATAAACAAAATGGTCAGAATGACATCTATCATAACCTTGTTTTGTCATAAAGTTATCAAATTTTAAATACCACTGCCTTGGATCTTGCTTCAGGCCATACAAGCTCTTCTTCAACCTGCAAATCAAATTCTCCTTCCCTTTGACCTCATACCCTTGTGGCTGCTACATATAAATCTCTTCCTCCAAATCCCCATGGATAAAGGCTATTTTTACATCTAACTGTTCAAGATGCAAATCTTCTACCACCACTAGACTTAAAATAGTTCTAATTGAAGTCATTTTAACAACAGGATAAAATATTTCATCAATGTCTATACCTTTCTTTTGTGCCAACCCCTTTACAACAAGTCTAGGCTTGTACCACTTCTTTCCTCCATCTTCTTCCTTCAACCTGTAAACCCATTTATTCTACAATGCCCTTTTTTCTGCAGGCAACTTAACTAGATCCCAAGTATGGTTTCTTACCAATAAGTCCATCTCCTCATCCATGCCTTGCTCCCACTTCTTTCTAGTTTCTACCTGCATTGCTTCTTCAAAACATTCTGGTTCACCAGAATCAGTCATCAATAAATAATACAATGAAGGAGAGAATCATTCATGGGGTCTACTTAACCTCGTATACTTTCTTACAGTTGCAGGAGTTTCAGGTACCTGCTGGTGCTCTTGATTTTTTGGTGCTTTTGGAACTTCATTTTCTTTGATTTCATCAAGCACTGTGTACTCTGTGTTTTCCTTTTCTTCTTTCTTTCCCTGCAACTGATCTTTGTACATTAACTTTTCATTGAATACTACATCTCTACTCCTAATGATTTTGTGATTTTTAAGATCTCATAAGTGATAGCCAAAATCATCAACCCCGTATCCAATAAAGGTACATTTCTTGGATTTATCCTCAAGCTTTGTTCTATCATCTTTATCAATATGAAAAAATGCTTTACAACCAAAAATTCTCAGAAATGAGTATTTTACCTGTTTACCTATCCATGCCTCCTCTGGAATGCCACCATCCAAAGTGCTTGAAGGCCCTCTGTTTATTAAATAAACAACAGTGTTTACAGCATCAACCCAAAACTATAAGGGTAACCCTGCATGCAATCTCATACACCTTGCATGCTCCATGATCATTCTGTTCATCCTTTCTGACACATCATTTTCTTGGGGTGTTCTAGGGACTGTCTTCTCTCTGTGAATCCCATTGTGTGAACAGTAACTGTCAAAATCCTTGCTGCAGTACTTGCCTCCATCATTAGATCTGAGACATTTCAACCTTTTTCCTATCTCATTATCAGCCAAATATTTCCACTTCTTAAAAGTATCAAACACATCATATTTTTGTCTAATGCAATAAACCCAAGTTTTTCTAGCTGCATCATCAATAAAAGTAACATAATAATGAGAGCCACCAATAGATTGTACCTGAGCTGGTCCCCATACATCTGTATGGACAATCTCTAACTTTTCACTCTTATTTTGTTTCCCAACCCTGAGAAATCTAACTCTCTTCTGTTTTCCATAAACACAGTTCTCACAGAATTCCAAACTTACCTACTTCAGATCAGGAAGCAGTTTCCTTGAGTGGAGAATCTGCATCCCCTTTTCACTCATGTGGCCAAGCCTATGACGCCATAAGACTGCACCTATTTGTTTGGAAGCTACAGAGATATAATAATTAGTATTATTAGGACATAAATATAACGTACCTATCATATCTCCTTTTGAAATTACCATTGATCCTTTACTGATCTTCCACCACGTTTCTCCAAACATAGACAAACAGCCGTTATCTCCCCACCGCCCTATTGAGATCATATTTATTTTCATAGCAGGAATTTTCCTTACATCCTTTAGCATCCATTCACTTCCACTATTCAACTTAATCCGTACCTTACCCTTTCCAACAATTTTAAATGGTTCATCATCCCCCAATAGCACATGCCCAAAATCACCTTTAACATAATCATGAAAGAATTTTTTATGGGGTGTAGCATGACATGAAGCCCCTGAATATACTACCTAGTAATCACTAGTATTATCTAATGCAAGAATCAAAGCATCTTGTAACACATCACCTGCTACATTCACTTCCTGAGTAGTCTCTTGCTGTCTGTCTCCTTTTTTCTTTGGAGCTCTGTAATCTTTCATCAGATGCCCTTTCTTACCACAGTTCCAGTAGTCTATTTTTCTAAATCTGTACTTAGATCTTCCCTTTTTAGACTTGCCACAATTTCCTGGTCTCCTTCCTTTCTTGTTTTGTCTCCTTCTACTCTCCATAGTCAACGCATTACCTGATGTCTCACTTGTGCTTTTTCTTTGCATTTCCTCGCTAAGAATAACACCAACAACATCATCAAACTTAAGAGTGTTTGAACTAGGGACAGAGTTACTTATAGCCATGACCAAGATATTCCAGCTTTATGGCAATGAGCACAAGATTAGAAGAGCCCTAAAATCATCATCAAAGTTCACTTTTACAAAACTTAACTGACTCGTAAGTGTACTAAACTCATTTAAATGGTCAGTAACAGATCCACCTTCCGACATCTTCACATTAAATAAATGCTTCATTAAAAATACCTTGTTAGAAGCTGAGGGTTTTTCGTAGAGCTTACTCAATGTGCTCATCACACCCTTTGTTGTTTTTTCTTTCGAAATATTGAAGGCCACCGACAAATCCAGGCACATCCGTATTGTTCCCAGTGCCTTTCTATCAAGAACCTCCCATTCTTCATCCTTCATAGCCACCGACTATTTTTCTTTTCCGTCCAACGACAAGTACAGATCCTTTTGGTAGAGATAGTCCTCCATTTGCATCTTCCATAATTGATAGTTTTGGCTGTTAAATTTCTCAACCCTAAACTTTCCTTCTTCCACCATTGTTCCCACTCAAACCATGAACCCTTCTTTCCTGCAAGTTTACCAACCAAATAGACCTTTTGGCTCTGATACCAATTGTTAGAAAATAGGACCGTAGAGCAATAACAGATATATAGTGAAATCAATAAACAATATGCAAAACACATTAAAACATTACAGAGAGACACAGATATAACGTGGTTTACCCAAATGATGGGCTATGTCTACAAAGAAATTGCCAGTCATTTTATTACAGTCCAGAAATATGAAGGGATACACCCTACAGCAAAACTGCTACACTTCCTCTTCACACTCTCACAGTCTCTCTTCCATTACAATACAATACCATACATAGTCGTTTTACAATGCTTTCTTTTATAGGGGAAATACATTGGGAAAATTCTAGGGTTAACCCAATACCATGGGTTCGCAATACTGTTGGCCAAACACATCCCAAAAAATTTTCTCAGGGGCTTTGCCCTTGAAACTTTGTTTCTCAGGGGTGCTACCCCTAAACCCCTGTATCTCAGGAGCATTGCCCCCGAACCCTTGTGTCTCAAGGGAATTTCCCCTGAAACCCAGGCAAGGGGAATGAGTGCACAGTACTCCTGGGTTACATTCACAACTAAATAGTATCTCTGGATCTAGAATATTAGGCTCCCCAACCAACACCCAAGGTTCTTGCAAAAAATGTCTCTCTGCCTCGCTGTATGAGGTTATCACTTCAACAATGAACTCAGTAACATATCCTTCTAATATGCTACCAATCCAAAAATCAACAGCTCTAGAAATAGGATTACTTGTGTTGCTTCTTGTGTTAACTGGCCGATCTACTCAGCTACTCCTCTTCTCTAGAAGTTAGTCTGTCGGGTTGCTAACTCCAACAACCATTCTTGCAATATAATGGGAAAATATATGAAGACAATTTCATGGATATCCGAATATAGATATCACTGTAACCAGTTCTGAGGGCTCAGCCACGAACCCTCACTTTCCTTCTACGTGAATATTAACATCTTCGACTCCAGCCAATCCCTGAATTCACTCTTAGTCGGATTTTACAACATTTGCCTCATTTTGATCAACAGGTCCCAGAAATAGAACCATTTGTTGGACACTTTTCCTAACTCATGCGACCCAGGTTCTACATAGCCCATCAACCCAACAAACACCCGAGACACTGGACTGACAGAGAAATCCCCTTCGACAATGCCCACAAAGTAGGTGCAATCTCACCCAAGATATCTCTTCGATAGGTAACCACTGGAACCATGTTTTCACAATTCATCGAATGATTATAGTCCCTTGGCACGCAGCCAAGGATCTTGACCAAGTCGCGAGGATGGAGTCAGTTATGCTGAACTGTAGCGCACACCGTGCATATATTTTATTAACTACTAATGGCGCGACACAGATTTGGCCTTAGTACTTTAAACATAACAAAATATAAAAGCGAGCTAACAGACATGCACAATATAACATACATGCAACAACGATTGTGCCATAAAAATAAACTAATACTCAGAAGCAGCACATAATAACCTATTCATGCATTCAGACTTCTATTGATAGTATGACATTAGTTCAACCATGACAGGACCTGCATCATAAGCATAAACATAAACAGAAACATAAAGAACCATACACATTCAATCATCAACACACAAGACAGTTCACGTGGAAACCCATCCGGGAAAAACCACAAGGCGCTCTTCATATAGCATGAGAAATATATGGCACCTTTAGCCTGTATTTGATTGCAGAATGTCTTAGATCTAGATTTCTACTCAGATTCTCTCTTACTCTCATGCTTTCTGTCTTATTTCTCCTAACTACTGCTACCATCTACTGATCTGCACATGGCTTGGATCGACTTCTCTAGCATCTGCACCTCTGTAGCAGAGCTTCTCTTCTACTGCACTACCTCTGATTGCATCTTGGAGACTTCCAACTAATCTACCACTCATATCTCACAACTTCTCTCTACTCCTTCAGATATCTTCATACTCCTAACCAATCAAAAGCAACTAAAGAGTAAAAACAACAACCAACATAAAAGAAACCATCATTCAACCCTCTAACTATTGAATCCCTCATGTTTATACTATTTTACATGACCATGCAGGGTCGACTACATACAAAAAGTTTGTTAACTGTCACCATCAGCCTCCCCTCAGGTTACATCTATGGTGATCATTACTTGACACGAGGCACTAACAACCTTACTTACAGCATGTGTTCATTCGTGTGGCATCTAGCGACTTAAACCGACTTCATCACCCATGATCTCCCTGTCACTTTTGGCCATTAGTCTGCACTTGTGCTACTATTTTACCCTGTGACATCTTCCTTCCGCGTAGTTTCCCTTTTTCATGCAGGTGACATCTTTTGCGCATATTCCTTCTCATGCGTAGATTTCCTCTTCCACGCAGTTTTCTTTGTCTGTACAGATTTCCTTGTCTGCGCATATTTCTTCTATTCCTACTACGTGTTTCCTTTTCCTTGTTTGTGCTTGTGCGGTGGATTATTCTTGCACATTTCTTCATTTGTGCTTATTTCTTACATGATTTCCCCAGGCCCAACACACACTATAATAAAATTAGTTATTGACACCATCTATGTGTGTTATTTTTCTCTCTTTTACTATTTTATTGCATATTTTGTGAATGAATTATATTGTGAAGATTGAATTAGCTCCTAAATCTCACTGTGAATCAATTATCACATGGTGTCCTAGGCTTTGTGGAGTTGTAAATAAAAACTAAGAGTGTTTGAGTTGTTGTTTAGGGCATTTTCTAGAAAATTTGAGTGTTTGCATTGCAGGTACAACAGATTTTCTGTCACTTAGTGCGCAAGTACGGTGGACCAGACTCATTTATTTCTAACCCGATTAAACTATTTTTAATGGAAGGCCAAAATGGTGATCCAACTAAGGTCGAAAGGCCTATACAGAGTCACCATGGGGAATAAATCCAAGCCTAACTCTGCTGTGGAGAAATCGAAGTACTTCAACCGACTTGATGAGGCATTTGGGATGCTTTGTCTCAACATTTCGAGAGACCTTCTCTTCCATGTAGATAGTCTTGGAACACCCAATGAATTTTGGCTCAATCTTGAGTCACTATTTGGGAATAGTGATGATATGAGAGGCCATCAACTCGAAAATGAGCTATTCTCATAGATCCCAACTCACTATGAGACCAACCAAGACTTATTCACCAAGTTTGAAGAGTTGGTGCTTCAACTAAAACAATGTGTCATCAAGAAGAAAGATGAGCAATTTCTTTTATCTATCCTTTCTAATCTAGGACCTGAGTATTCTATGCTTGTTTCGACATTCCACTCAAGCAAGCTCACAACTAGAAATTGGATAATTCCTGCACTAGCAGACTTCATGGAGTCATTGACTAAGGATAAATACAATTTAGTGCATATGGGTACGATAAAATAAACCAAGGATTAATCCCTTACTTCTGGTGTATAAAATCAAGCCAAAGGTAAGAATAAATTCAAGGATTTGAAGCAACAAAGAGTGAAGGAGAAGAAGCATTCAGATATAGAAATCTCCAGTTCAACTAATGAGGATTCGAAAAGAAAGAGGATGAAGTGCAAGAGAGAGAATCCCACAAGAATTTATTACAAAGGTTCACATCATGAAATATCTTTCTTAAGAAATAATATGGGCATCATGACCCATCTCCTTGTGGAGAACAATATTGATGTTCAATATTTTTCAAGAAGAGGGGAGCACAAGCTCTCTTTGGAGCATGAAAATGGTAAGATCATGCACTCTTTATTTGCTTGGGAGAAAACCATTTCTCATATCTATGTTTCATATGTATTTGTTTCTTATTTATAGGCTGATATATTAGAATCTAAAACCTCCATCCCTTCCTTGGAAGAAACCACAAACAGTTCACCAAAGTTTCCTCCAAAAACTAGTAATTTTTCAATAGTTTTTGATGTGTCTTCTGAAAGATATTTCCCACTCCATTCATATCCTTCATATTATGATTTTGAAGGTTATATATAGGATTATATACAGCTTATTATAGTCATATACTCATTTACCCAACCATTTGATGCCCAAAAGACCCAACAATGCTCAAGTTCACTAGTTGGAAAATCTCAAAAGTGCTTATTTTCCAATACTATGTCACTTGTGTATGTTTATTTTATGTATTGTATTCCATTCATTGGTTGGAAATCCATGGAATTGGCCTTCATTGGAACATTGTTCCATATATTTTGACATGATCTCACCACCTATGGTTCAATGTTCAATTCTCTAGATCATCCAGGTTCGCTCAACTATTAGTTGCCTGCTCTTATCTCACTATGGACCCATTCGCTCATGGATACACCATAAATATGATATTTTTTACTATATATGACATATATTATAATATTTCAGAGCCTCATTAGCTTTGTTACAAATTTATGAAGGTGCTTCATCAAGTTGGGAAGAAGATTCATGGTTTAATCCATAATATTACAACTACACATGAGGCATTATTTTTTGAATATTTTGATGTTATTTGGGAAAGAGTTTGCAAAGATATTTTTTCCATTACTGATTATGCTTCCATATCAAAGTATGCTTGCATACTAATACATTCTTATGATGCTCCTCAATCAACAAATGATGACCATTAAGGGTCCTCTCCACGCATTCTTTATCTACAACACATTGATGCATGATATTGGAATCCACAACATATTCACCAATTCCCTCACCAAGAAGTTGTTCTTTTAGCTCATTCAAGTGAATAAGAGGACATGTTGAAGACCTTTTTGATAATCTCTATCATGTGCATTCTGGAGGGAGGATTTTCCCCATGAGGTTTTTCCTCTTTCCTCATTTTACATGGACAAATAAAAAAAATTATTGCAAGAGGTGACTTGATCGTTAGTTTCCAAGGCCTCAATAAACATTTGGTATAAGATGTACTAAGTTAGGCTTGGGGGTGGGGGGGGGGTGGTGTTAGA